>CM044002.1:57800573-57985177 GCA_024085815.1 Flaveria linearis
GACATTCATATAGGAGCATGTGGAACTAAAAAGCATGAACAAGAATCTGATCTAAACATGCATACACATCAGAACTCAAAGCAATAACCATTCAATCAATAAACATCACAAGCTTGTTCCACAAAACCAATACTTAACAAGTTAAAACCAAAAATTCATCATCACCTAGGTAACTACTAATGGTTTAGCCAAGAAACATCAACAAACAACCATAACAATCTGAATTCAGAAGATTAAACATAGTTTGTGATAAGAAAAGTGTAGAAAACAAGACCCGAGTTGTAGAATTCGCGCAAACGTTATCCTAACGTCTTCGAATCTTGATCCCGACTCGTTTCCACATCCAAAATAGCTCCAAACAACCTCCAACGTCACCCTAATTCGTTCTTCCTTCATTCCCAGCCGTCTCCCCACGAGTTTTGACCTAAAAACCACTTAAAAACAATGTTTATGAGCTAGGCCACGTAATGGGCTCTCCGAGTGGCACGCACAGCTAAGATGGGCTTTGCGCGTGGCGCGAAGAAGCTCCAGACGTGAAACAAAGTTGATTTTTGGATTCCTCATCTCGAGAACCATCAAATCCGTATATTATGGGTCCCGTAACTCATTTTCTAACTCCCGATATGATTGTTTTACTAATTCACTTCCGTGATGTTTTCCCGTGTACTCTTTTTATTTTTATTTTTGCTTGTTTTCCACTCCGTTGCACACCGGGACCTATAAAACATAAAATAAACAAAAGTAAATGAAAACTATTAAAACTAAACATAATTTGACTCAAACCGACTCAAAACTAAGACTCGAAATCTAACTAAACTATCCAATATCAAATATCCCCACACTTACTCTTTTTCGTCCCTGAAAAAGCATGCAATGAAATCAGAACCAGAAAATTATCTCAAACAATTTTTATTAACTCAAGCAAACACACACACAGAGGATTAAATTTAGTTAACAGCGAGGTCCAGTTTATTGTTTCCAATATACCCTAACACTTACAAATCAGATCCTTTTCATGTTTTTGCCTTTAAGTTTCAAATGAAAGAACTAGGTACATCTAAAGGATCTCACACTTGGAAGCCTACAGGTCACCAGTTCTACTAATTTGCATAATGAAAGGCACAGGTTAACCATTTTGGTTCAAAAACTATTAAACATTTACAACTAAAAAATAAGACAAACTATTAATTACAAAAACTAACTCATGTCGCTTAAGTAGAGATCTTTACTAAAAACCAGAATGAACTATTAATATGCGTGTATGTATGAGTGTATGTATGCGTGTATGTATGCATGTATATATGTGTGTATGTATGCGTGTATGTATGCATGTATGCTTTACATACTTTATTTGGTTGATATTTTTTGTTAACACTTGAATGCTATTATCGAGGTGAGTTTCATAACCTCTTTTTATATGTTTAGTTTGGAGGAAAGCAAGCTGAAAGGTCTTGTACTATGCGTGCTTTTAAATTTATTTCGACTTAGATTGGACTGACGTGTGTGGTCTGGGTCATAAGATCGAATCTAGATTTTCGTTCATGAGTATGTATTTTTGTGCTTAAGTCCCCATGATCTATTTCAGACTATTTAACTCTGGTTTGAAAGCCATGAAGAGGTATTGTTAGTACTAACGAGTTGACCACCCCCCGCCCTCGGGTCAATATGCTAGCTAAGACAAACTTGGCTTTGACGTGCTCTTTGGTGAATATAATCCGGCTGTTGGACTTGGACTTGTAGTTGAGCATGTTCGTCATTAGATTTGGGTCATGAGCTCGTGTCAATGATTATAACTTTTTATGTTCTCATTTACAAACCTTTATTTGTACCTGACTTACATGACATGATGACAATTTATTTTCTTACTGTTTAAATTTTGAACTTATCAATGGATGTTGACTTTTTAAAACATATTTTTTCAAGTAATAACACATTTTTCTTTCCCTCTCTTTATTTTTTGATTATTATTTGATTCTTAGACTTATATTTATTTGTTTCACTATATTTGTTTATGTCTAATCAAATTATATATAATTAGTATGCATATGTGTTTTATGTTTATTCTCAAGTATTATGTGTATATGCATACTTGTGTGTGCATGTGTATAAATATTGTATGTCATGTTTTAGGATAAAGTTCATTACAAAACAATAAATCACCCCGAGAAAAAAAAAAGAACAAACCTGATTTATCAAGTTTTTTCTTAATTATTAATAAATTTTAATTTGTACTTTCTATGTCACAACCCTGCCAAGGCGGAATCGGGTGAATGTAATGAATCGACTATCAAGAACATATTGTTTATAATAGGATACCTATAAGTCTAATTACATTGACTCAAACAAGTCTATATAAAGTACAACCATCTCTAAATACATACTATCAAATACAAAAGCTTTAACTAAGGCTCTGGTCAGGTCTTCTGTGTGTCAAATTGTATAATTTTAAAGTCTTGTCTAAAATTGCATATATTAAATCACTAAATGCTTAAAAATATTGATACATGATTGGTGAGTTCAAAGATTTAATAGAACAAAGCTGTGTTGTTTTGTGTTGTGTTGTGTGAGTAGGGCATTTATGTGGTAAGCTATACGCAAGAAGAATCAATTGTAAAAATGAGTTTCACAACCAGACCTAATGACGTACATACAAAATTATAGGATTATATTCACCCAAGAGTCTATTCCCAACTAATGTTAGTTTTAGCTATTGTACCAACAACCGATGGTAATGGTGTCAAGTTGTCAGCCTAATAATACTACCAATATCTCTCTGTTAGCTCCAACCTGAAGTTAAATAGTTATGAAATAAAGAACCACACGAAATGTCCATGCAAATACAATATTACAACGCAACACAATAGTTCAAAATTGTATGAAATTTTTGTCATAGCAATAAAATGATTTTAAGCATTCTATTCCTTCTATTTGAAGTGTATAATAGAAAACGGGACTGCGACTCCCATCTTGACTAGTATGCACCCAAACTAGATTTAGGAATCTAAAAATAAAGTTTTAAGTCTATGTCAATACCAAACAAGTCTAAATAATTCTTCTTGTTGTAACCATGACCAAATCATGTTTCTTAATACTTTAAATGTAAGGTTCTTTGATGTATAATGGATAGTTTGCTGTTCAAATAATAAAAAGTAGCACAAGTTATATTGTTGACATTTCATGATTTTATATAGTCTATTTTAATGTATATTTCTGAACTTATAGTTGTTATCATTCCTAATTGATGTTGTTTTAAAGTGCCATATTCATAGTTCATTAACCAACAATAACCAAGTTGGTGATGATTCACCTTTTGTGGACAGTTGGTAAAACATGATAGATTGTATGTCTGATTGCGTATTATTCGTGTGTGGAGTTTTTAAAACTTAAACAATGTCATTTAGTGATGTATTATAAGTCATTGGAAAACTAACACAAAAATCTAATTTTCAGAAAAGTATCATATCAAAAATCCAAAATTTGAGTGAGTTATGTATGTTTTTCAAGTCGATCAGAAGGTGCAGAAATAGCTAGAACTGAATACGAAAATTATGCTAGTTTAAAGTCGGGCATAAATCTACCATCCGAAAACAGCTTTGATCAATTTTTTTGTGTCAACTATTTGGAGTTTAAAAAGATAACAAATTGAGGCGAGACCAATTGAATTTAAAAGCTAACACATTTAGTGAAGTTTTTGGAGAAATCATACCATTTTAATAAAATTGAGGAAGTTATGAATTTCTAAAGTCATTTTAACAACTTGGTAGAAAAAACTAACTTTGAGATTTAATCTTGTAACAAACATTTGGGATACCAAACCTTGTCTAATGGCCATGAAACCAATTGGGTTGTAAACTTTACTCTTCAAATTGGATTTAGACACAAAGTACGTTGCAAATTTTTTTAGACCATTTTATAACCTTAACAAGTTGAGTTTATGAGTATGCCTAAATGCTTAACAGTTAAGTATGTCCATGTCCATAATCTTCTTTTTATTACTAGTTTTATATCTTTTTCTGTAATGATTTTCATTATCATGTTTATATAATCTTGAGTATTCCATGATGGTCGGATAGAGATTCTCACAGATATTTACAAGAAAAAAATTATAGAAAGTAGATGCAAGTAATTAAAGATTAGGTTTCATATGAAATGATGAAATAAAATGAATGAAATTGAAAGATTATTATCACAAGGTGTGGTATTGATGACCACCACTAGTATGTCTTGAGTAGATGAATATGGACACGAATTAGGATGAATTTTAGAAATTAACTCTTGAGAAAGAGATGTTGTAGAAATGTAAAAAAAATGAAAGTGGAAAACTTACCAAACACCAAATTAATCAACGAAAGCCTTTAATTTCTTGAATTTCTTGAGGAAATGATGAATATATATGTGTGTTTGTGTGTGTGTCATAAGGTGCAGAGAGACAGGAAGAGAGATGAGTTTGCAAATGATGGTGGATGAGGTCTTTATGAGAATAAAGAAGATAATAAACTGCATGTTAGGAACAAGAAAAAGTTAGGAGGTAGCAAATAAATGGGATATAATTGTCATTTTATAATTTTTTTACTACTTACGTAATGTAATATGATATGATTATAAATGATCCATTTAATCTTTTAATTTGTTGTTTTATTATAATATAAGTAATTTAGTCTTGATTGTAACTTGAGAGTACATAATTATAAAATTGTAATATTTTTAGTTATACTCATGTTAAATAGTATTAGTAATCAATATATTGTGCCTTGAGATTTGTTAAGTCGCTACAATACCATACGTAAGTAGTCGAATGCCTTTGAAAAGACATGACTGCCTTTAGGTTTTCATCGTCTTACAAGATATATTGTATACTTATGATGACCAAAGTCATTAGTTTTGACATGTAATTTGGTGACTTGTGTCACATCTATATATTTATGTAAAAAAAGTAACTAAAGTTTTCTTTATGTTTATATTTTGTTTACCTACACATGAGTAGCTTTCGTATAGATAATACCCTACAAGTGACCTAGGAATGTGTCGATTATATACATAAATAATACATATATATATGTGTGTGTATGTGTATATATAATTATATATATGTATGCACATATATATATATATATGGTGTGTGTATATATATATATGTATGTATATTTTGATTTCCAGAAAGACGAGTAAGCATCACCTTTCTATCATTTTAAAAGTTTTTAAGGTTAAAAAATAATTGAAGCATTTTGTTCTACGCATTCTCCTAATATTGATGTTTTGCATAATCTCCTCTAATGTGTTACTCCATTAATAATTATATAGACTACTAAGATAGTTGGCATTGTGGCTGACGTTCACGTTCACCCTGAAACAAATGGTTGAAATGTGGGACTCTAACAGCCAATTAAGTAATGGCTATTCACCCTTCATTCGTTTTATAAGGCTGCTAACGTGAATTTGTGTCGTCAGTTTTACATTTAATTAAATGTATCAAGCACACACTCATGTAACCTTCATGAGATAAATCCAATGAACTTATACTCACAAGTTTGATCCCGGCCCATGATCATAACCTATGTTACAAGTAGGAGACATCGAAAAATTTTCATTAAAAGGGCGTCCACACTACACGATGAAAGTTACACTACACTAAAGTATATAGTATAAAGAAATGATCATTAGTACTGCTAAAAGAGGCTTCTACTTAATATACCTCCTATCCCCTCCCCTACCATATCAGTTATGTCATCATATATGCGCATATACATGTGCTATACACCAGATATACATATGTTATATGGATATACATTTTGCCATACAACCGATTTAGCAGCGTAAGGGGCAACTCTAGAATAATTGAAGAAAATTAAATCAATGAAAGAGAGTCAATTAAGCCGCATGATGTCATTAGATATCCTCACACTACAAGGAATAAGCTCATTAGCGGCGACAATTGTCGCCGCTATTGATGCCCTTTGTCGCCGCTATTAATATTAGCGACGACCCGTCGCCGCTAATAAGTCGCCGCTAATGATTCGTCGCTAATGTGGAAAATATCGTCGCTAAAGAGTCGCCGCTAAAGGTGTCGCCGCTAATGCGGTCGATCCCACCGTGATTATTGCTTTGCTTTCTCCGAGAAGGTTCTCGGATGTAGAATACTTGTTTAGCTTGGGAAGCAAATATGAGTTGATCGTCTTTGTCCAATTCACGTTCGGTGTTGATACTGGTGATATTATTGTCGTATGAAACACCCCTTCGAGTATCGAACCATTTGCAACGAAATAGGACTGTTGAATACCCATTTGCATAGCACAACTCAATAATCTCTTCAACTTGGCCATAATATTTCTCACCATTCTCACCCTCCACTAAAACACATGAGTTTTGTGTTGTGCGTTGCGCGTCACGTGCAAGTACCATAAACCTAACACCGTTGACTATGCAAGCAGTGTAGTTATAGGCTTTTACATCCGCACCCATTGAAAGAGCATACAACTCTGAGTGAAAATCTGGAGAATTTTGTATTTTCATCGAATAAACCTAAGAAAATAATGTGTTAAATATAAATTACCTAACAAATATAAACCTAAGAGATTTTTATACACGGAATACCTTCTCTAAAACCATGATGGAAATTTGATTATGACATCCTCATGTGGGCGTTCAGATTTGAATTCACTATATTGTGACAAAATATATAACAAGTGAGGAACGAAATATATTTAAGTATGTTTAAAACTTAAAGATAGGAACTCTTACTTCATATAGTCTCTAACTTCTTGACAACTATCGAGGACAAACCATTCTAGCTTCAGTTTTTCGCCAAGAGAAAGATATTTCATCTTTTTTGCGCTAGCCGGACGACATTTTGACTCAAATGCAAATATCTTTCTCTTTTCAATAATGATATCCTCATTTCTATCAGGGCGATTGAACTGAGTCTCAACATCTCTAAGGTACCTCGAACAAAATGATAAAGCTTCTTCAGCAACATAACCTTCAGCTATACAACCTTCTGGTCTTGCCTTGTTTCTGACATAATTTTTTAGTTTTTTCATATACCTTTCAAACGGATACATCCATCTCATACACACTGGACCACCACGAATCGCTTCATCAGGTAAATGCAAAACCAAATGAACCATAATGTCAAAAAACGCTGGAGGATAGATCAATTCTAAATTGCACAATATTATAATAATGGCCTCCTTAGCTTTCTTCATATCGTCAATTAATAGTGTTCTGGAGCAAAGTTGCTTAAAAACGTACACAAATCAACTATTGGTGTATAAGTATCTTTGGCCAAAAAACCTCTAACACCAATCGGTATCAACCGTTGCATGAGAATATGACAGTCATGAGATTTCAACCCAGTAATGTTAGTATTATTATCTATCACTCTCTTGCTGATATTAGATCCGAACCCATCAGGCAATTTTACATTTTTTATAAACTCACAAAATAACTTTCGATCACTAGTCTTCAATGAGTATTTCGGGTGGGGGCTATACCACTTGCCATTTTTTTCTCTAACCATTGCCTACTCCGAATATTTAGATTTTTCAAGTCAACCTGTGCATTTGGTGTATCTTTGCTCTTTTCATTCATTAGAAGAGTACCAAGCAAACTATCACACACATTTTTCTCTATATGCATCATATCTAAGTTGTGTTTTAGCTGTAGAGAAGACCAGTACTCAAGTTCAAAAAATATGCTTCGTTTGGACCAATTTAACTCATACTCCTCCCGCTTTGATTTAACACCTCCAAATCAGGATGTTTCCCGGTAAACGGTGGCGGAGCCGACTAAATTGAGTTTCTATGTCAGTATCACTAAATTGTTTCGGAGGGGATCTTATCTCGGGTTCCCCGTTGAAGTCCAAATTTGTTCTCCATTCATGGTTTGCATCTAAAAACCGACGGTGACCAACATAAACGACTTTATTTGTGACACGCATCGAAGGAGTGTCTTCGTTACAAGTCGGGCATGCTTTGTAGCCCTGCCTGCTCCAACCTGATAGACTACTACGAGCCGGAAGGTCATTTATAGTCCATAACAAAGCCGCCCTTATTGTGAAAAATGTGTTTGTCGCCATGTCTTTAGTACGTACGCCCGACACCCAAACTGCTTAAGCTCATCCACCATGGCCTAATAAAAACATCCATGTCCTTCCCGGGGATTTAGGACCAGGAATCAACAATGACAACATGAATGACGACTCCTTCATGCATAACCATGGAGGCAGATTGTATGTCGTGAGTATAACAGGCCACGTGCTATGAGCCGAACTCATGTTACCAAATGGATTGAAACCGTCAGCTGCAAGTCCTAGGCGGACGTTTCGGGGTTCTCTCGAGAAGGTAGTGTACTTTATATCAAAATCTTTCTATGAAGAACCATCAACAGGATGACGCATCGTACCATCTTCTGATCGTCTGGTATTATGCCAAATCATATCTTTTGCAGTGTGCCTTGAAGAATACAAGCGGCGTAGCCTGGGGTTAAAGGAAACCATCGTAACACCTTGTGAGGTAACTTTTTACCCTTTGTATTTGTATCGACCCACCGACTCTCGTTACAAACTGGACAATTTTGTAACAATAGGTTTTCTGCCCAGAAAAGAGCACAATCATATTTGCACACGTGTATCGACTCATACTCTAAACTGATCTTCTTTAATGTCTTCTTGGCTACATAGTGAGAAGAGGGAATTTATTACCTTCAGGATGTGAAGACTGCAACAACTCAAGGAGCTCATCAAATGAGCTATTGGTCCATTTATTTTTCACCTTAATATTCATAAGCTTGCTAAAAAGTCAAGAGAAGAAAACTTAGTACAACCAGGATATAATTCTGATTGAACTTCCTCTAACAAGTCCTCAAAATCATCATGGACACCACTACTCTCTTCCATAACGTCTTTGATAACGTCAGCCATTTCGTTTGTTGGCTCAACATTATTTACAACCACAACTTCAGGAATTAAACTTTCACCATCATAGATCAAATCCTTATACGTCCGACATACCCCATATTTCTAAATGATATTTCGTTTTAACCCATCCTAATAATTGAGTATTCTGATATTTCCTACACGGGCATCTAATCAGGCCATATTTGTCGATATATTTTTCACTCATATCGATAAAAGAGCTGAGTCCTTGCTGATACTCGGGTGATCTACGGTTCGGATTAAGAATCCAACTTTTATCGACAGACATGTTTACAGCACTGCAATATAATTTACGATTTAAATGGAGGAATATAATCATGGGATTAGAAGCCAATTTCTAATAATGAATAGCGATTAAAAGTCAATTTATTCTTGTTATTCATCATACGTAATTATAAGTTAACCATTTACATCGTTAATCTAAATAGTTCAAATATTAAGCAAACTAAAGTATATATCAACAAATTTAGTTTCTCATCCTAACTAAAAGTATATATCAACAAATTTAGTTTCTTATCCTAACAAGAAATATTACTTCTAATCCTAATCTAAATAGTTTAAAAGTTAACCATTTACATCGTTAATATGATTTGAACAAATATATATATCAACTAATCAACACTTAAATCATAAAATATATGTTATCTCATCCAAATAACAATAATCAACACTTAAATCATAAATAATTTTATCAATTAATTTTACACAACTAATTTGTCCATTTCTAATACAAGTTTCCTATACTTTCAACTAATTATAACCAACTAACAACAAAATACCCAAATACATATAGTTCAAATACTAAACAAAACTTAACAAATATATCAACAAATTTAGTCTCTCATTCTAAATATGGTTTCAACAAATATTACTTTTAATCCTAATCTAATTAGTTCAAAACTTAACTATCTACATCTTTAATATAGTTTTAACAAATATATATATTAACTAATCAAAACTTAAATCATCCATATATGTTATCTCATCCTAATATGTTTTAACAATAAACTCAATCACAACCTAAAGCCTTTACATTTATAAAACAAAAAAATAAAAAAATAAAAAAAAAATACCGAATGTTTTGCAGTAGCGGCGACGGAGCAGGAGCAAAAGCGGCGACGGTGGTACGTGACGATGGTCGTCAGTGGTGGCAGATCTGGAGGTCAGTGGTGGCAGATCTGGAGGTCCGCAGTGGTGGCAGTCGGTGGCTTGTAGGCTGTGGTGGATGTGGGTGGTGGCTGATCGGTGGGTAGTGGCTAGGCCGGAGGTGGTGTGAAGGGGTGGTGGCTGCGGTCGATCGGGTGTAGTGCGGGGGTGGTGGTTGCGGTCGGATGTAGTGAGGGGGTGGTGGCCGGAGGAGGAGGTGGCCGAAGGAGGTGGTGGCCGGAGGAGAGGAGTGGAGGTCGCCGGAGGAGAGGAGAAGGTGAAGTGGAGGGAAAGTGAAAAGGAAGAGCAGCGAACCCGCGGGTATAGGTGAAAAGGTATTAGCGGCGACGCGTCGCCGCTAAAGGCGTCGCCGCTAATAACTAAATGTACGATTTAATCCACGCCGTCAGATCAAAGTGTTTATGAACGGCTAGGATCATTAGCGTCATGGCGTCGCCGCTAAAGGGCATGTCGCCGCTAAAGGCGTCGCCGCTATTGAGCGCTTTTCTTGTAGTGTCATAAGAACTTAGGCCTATAGATTCAAAAGTGATAAATAAATAAAAAGATTGATGCATAAAAAAGATAAAGAACTAATAAGTAAAATATACGCTTATCCCTAGTGATTTAATAACCTTTGCTACAAAAAAAATATATATATATATATATATAAACCAACTCCATTTGGAATGCATCAATCAATTTTTTCACCCCCACGATTAAGAATGTTCCTTAAAAGCCATCTATCTAAAGATTAGATGATGATGAAACTATAAGATAATGATAAACCAACAAACTAATAAAATTATAACAATGCGTGCTAAATTATATCGAAACCATGATAAAGATAAATATATACCACTAATATGCCATCTTGAACTATATGGTCTGGATCAAACGTGTAGCTTGGAGCGAATTATAGCAAATAGAGTAGGTAAAAGCCCCTTGGTAAGAACATATGCAATTTGAACAACAATTGACACATAATATGTTGTGTGCAATGACGAAACACAAAAGTGACTATCCAGATACTCAGCCTACTAAGCATCTACACGTGCAAAAAAGCCTTTTAGTAATAAAGGCGAGCTTTGTATTTGCTAACGGATCCATCAAATGACCTTTAAGTTTTTAGACCCACCGGAACGCAACAATATGTTGGTATCGCAAGGAGGCGTTGTAATATCCATGTTCAGTTAGAATGAAGAATGGTCTATGAACTCGTGGCATCACACCATAATGGCAACTTATGTGTATTAGAATAGGTAGTATCAGTAGGGGAAGGAGGTAGCATGAAGAACGACATGATCGTGGAACTATTTAGGTTGACACATATGCTCATGAGAATGGGTGACCGCAAGGTGACAAAAAGTATAAAGGGTGGTTAGAAGATGAAACTAGAAATGAAACATGAATCAATACAATTGATGTGTTGGGTGAAGATAAAATTGGAAATGAAACTCAAGTAGATTGATATGAAACATCATATGGTCATGTGAAACACCTTCAACTTATACCAATTGGAGGAAACTAGGTTGAATATTGATGATAATAAGATGAATGGGAATAAAAATATTTTCACTCATGAGTTGAAAAATATTCTAGTAATGACGAGGAAGAATTTGTTAAAGCTATCAAGATATACAATACCAAGGCATATAAGCATTTCGAGAATGTTGAAACATGACCAATCATTCGATGTATAAGATGTAAGTTACACAAACAATGTTGCCCAATGACAAGTTCGTGCAAGCAAACATAAATGTAGTGGATCTTTTGATATCGCAAAGTATATCAATCAACATACTTATTTGCTTTATAAGGTTACCCAAGACTCTTCAAACCTAGATACAAGTTTAATCACTTGAAAACCCAACACCTTATACAAGATTAACCTTCTATTGTTATTACTGTTTTTGAGAGGTAAAGTAATTGATAAGGTATGCTATGTTAATCTATGCACCTTCGCAAGAAGTTTTAGGTGGGAAAATAGAAGGCGATTGAACAAGTTTTTGGTAATTAGGAAGAATCTTACAATGTTTACATAAGTTTCTATAAGCACTAAAAATGCTCGATTCATAAACTAACATTGAAAAGTGTTTTTTAAGATAAGCTGGTGCAAATCACGTGAAGACTAGACATGTGTTATAGTCATTTTCTTCTTCTATTAACGGGCTTAAGCACTATCGACATGTGATTAGCATTGATAACACACAATTGTATGGTTGATATAAAGTCCATATGATGATTGTATGAGAGTTAATGGTAACAACCAAATTTGTTGTGTGCATCGGCAATGCTTGGAATAAATATACACTAGTTGGTAGTGGTTTATTTATCATGTCAAGAAGCATGTGGTGAAATATATTAACGAGACGTGTAATATCCGTTCGTCATACAAGAATCCTAAAGGTAGTTGATGAAAATTTTTAAGCGTGTGGTCATTTATCACTAAAAGCTTTTCATGGAAAAAAATGTTAGAGTTGTATATGAATCGATATTCGAGGTTAGTTGGCGAGGAGCGGTGAGATAGAGGCCGAAGAGATTATAATCGCTTAATTTGAATTTCCCATTAAGAAAAAAAGAAGAACACAGAGTAATAACAAACATGAATAAAAAAGAAAAGTATTGAAAGAATAACATTTTAATTCACCTTTTCTTACATAGGTTAATTTATGGATGAGTACCGTGCTTTCTTACACGTCCTATGTTAGTTGAATATTTCAACATGATTTTTCTTTGATATACTCAAGAATTTATACGAGCCAGCCGACTTAAGACAAGTTAGCATAAGTTGATTTTATCCATGTTTTTTCAATCTAACTTCAAAAGAATTATGAATGATTTACGAGTCACAAGCTATTTAAACAACTCTAATCGATTTAATTGGTTTATATACAAAATTAACTAGTTTTAGTTATCTAACATCTAACGTTTAAGATAATTATTTCTCTATATAATTTTAATCTTTAGCTACTAAAAGTTTAAGATTCTTTTGTTTTAATAATAGAAATTTAGTTATTTACGTGATTGGTCCCTGATAAATTGTTTATTTTATGAAGTTAAAACCTAAAAAGGTAAAGATAATGTTTTAAATTAGTCTCACTTTATATACTCTGTTATAATAATAATAATAATTGAGTTGATGAAGAAGATGAGTTGATAGAGAGGAAAACAAGATTGTACTCAACAGTAGAGAGGAAAATAAACTGTGCTCAATTTGATGAAGAAGATGTGATCCGTTTCACCAGCTCGCATATATGCATATATATATATATATATATATATATATATATATATATATATATATATATATATATATATATATATATATATATATATATATATATATATATATATATATATATATATACATAGCACAAAAAAACAAAAGGGGTGGGACCCATATGTCTGCCATTATAACATTCCCCCTCAGACATATGGTCTAAACATTTCTCTAATGTAATATGAGTGGATATACTGCCTCATTAAAAACCTTGCTAGGAAAAACTCATTGGGATAAAAACCATAGCTAAGGGAAAAAGAGTACAGTATATAGCTCCCCTTAAATTATCATTTGTGTACATGACGCATCCCGATATTATAAATGTGCTTTCTGAAGATTGTTGTAGGAAGCGCCTTTGTGAAAAGATCTGCGGAATTATTGGTAGACTGAACGAATCTCATTTCAACCTGACTATCTTTAATAAGTTCTTGAGTATATGAGAAAAATCTTGGGGGTATATGTTTCGTTCTGTCACTTTTGATATACCCTTCTTTCATCTGTGAGACACAAGCTGCATTGTCTTCATAGATTAGAGTTGGATTGTTATCTTTCTCTAGTCCACAAGAAGTCAATATATGTTGTGTCATGGATCTCAACCACACACATTCTCTAGAGGCTTCACGTAGTGCAATAACTTCAGCATGATTTGAGGATGTTGCAACAAGTGTTTGTTTTTTAGAACGCCATGAGATTGTAGTTCCTCCGTTCATAAATACATATCCGGTTTGAGATCTTGCTTTGTGAGGATCGGATAAATAACCTGCATCTACATAACCAACTAAACTTTCTTTTGATTCGTTAGAATAAAATAAGCCTAAATCAACTGTTCCTCGAAGGTATCGAAAAATATGTTTAATTCCATTCCAGTGTCTTTTGGTAGGGGATGAACTAAATCTTGCTAGCAAATTAACTGCAAAAGAAATGTCAGGTCTTGTAAAGTTAGTAAGATACATAAGAGCTCCAATTGCACTGAGGTATGGTACTTCTGGACCAAGTACTTCTTCATTTTCTTCACAAGGACGAAATGGATCTTTTTCAATGTTAAGCGATCTACCAACCATTGGTGAGCTTAATGAATTTGCCTTGTCCATATTGAAACGTTTCAATAGTCTTTCGGTATAATTTGATTGATGTATAAGTATACCGTTGTTCATATGTTCAATCTGTAAACCAAGACAATATCTGGTTTTTCCAAGATCTTTCATTTCAAATTCTTTCTTTAAAAGAATAACTGCTTCATGAATTTCCTTATGCGTACCGATTATGTTCAAATCATCAACATATACTGCTATTATCACATATCCTGATGTTGTCCTTTTGATAAAGACGCATGGACATATAAGATTATTTGTGTAGCCTTTACCTATCAAATAATCACTCAAACAATTATACCACATTCTCCCAGATTGTTTCAATCCATATAATGATCGTTGCAGTTTGATTGAATACATTTCTTTAGACTTTGATTTTAATGCATCTGGGATTTTAAACCCTTCTGGGATTTTCATATAAATATCATTATCAAGTGATCCATATAAATAAGCCGTAACTACATCCATAAGACGCATTTCTAATTTTTTAGAAACTGCTAAACTGATTAAATATCTGAAAGTGATTGCATCCATAACAGGGGAATATGTTTCGTCATAGTCAATTCCCGGCCTTTGAGAAAAACCTTGGGCTACAAGTCTGGCTTTATACCTTGTAACTTCATTTTTCTCATTTCTTTTTCTTACGAAAACCCATTTATATCCTACAGGCTTTACTTCCTTAGGTGTAAGTATAATAGGCCCAAAAACCTTTCGTTTGTTAAGTGAATTTAATTCAGTTTGCATAGCGTCTTTCCATTTATCCCAATCATGTCTATTACGACAATTATCTACAGATATTGGCTCAGAATCATCATCTTCATTCATAATCTCACTGGCCACAGAATAAGAAATATATAATCATTTTCTATTTCATCTCGGTTCCATACTATATGTGTATGACCATAATTGATTGATAATTCTTGGTCGTTTACTTCCTCCTGAGGGAAAGTAGTATCATTTACATTTTCCTGAGGAAATATTTCAATATTTGAATCATTTTCTTTATGGTCAATTTCATTTTCAGTACATTTTCTTTTTCGAGGATGTTTATCATTTGAACCGACTGGTCTACCATGTTTCAACCGTTTCTGTGATTCATTCGCCATATTATCCTTTTGTTTATCGGGAATCTCAACTCGAGCTGGAGCATTTATAGCTGGTATATAAGATTTTGTTAACCTTTTGTATCAGTAAATGCATCAGGCAATTGATTTGCAATTTCTTATAGATGTACTATCTTTTGAACCTCTGTTTCACATTGTTTTGTTCTAGGATCTAGATATAACAATGAAGGTACACACCATGAAACATCATTTCCTTTACTTTTATTTTCTCTCCCTAATGTAGGGAAAACTGTCTCATCAAAATGACAATCAGCAAAACGTGCTGTAAAAACATCACCTGTTAAAGGTTCTAGATATCTTATGATAGAAGCGCTTTCATATCCAACATATATTCCCAACCTTCTTTGAGGTCCCACTTTGGTGCGTTGTGTGGTGCAATAGGAACATATACTGCACAACCAAAAACTCTAAGATGGGAAATATTTGGCTCTTGACCAGAGACAAGTTGTATGGGGGAGTACTTGTGATTTGCACTTGGCCTTATACGAATTAATGATCCAGCATGCAAATTGCATGACCCCAAATAGACACAGGGAGTTTGGTTCTCATTATTAATGGTCTAGCTATTAGCTGGAGACGTTTAATTAATGATTCCGCTAAACCGTTTTGTGTATGTACATGGGCAACTGCGTGTTCCACAACAATTCCAACAGACATGCAATAATCATTAAAAGCATGTGATGTGAATTCTCCCGCATTATCAAGCCTTACTCTTTTAATTGTATAATCAGGAAAATGTGCTCGTAATTTAATAATTTGAGCCAAAAATTTTGCAAAGGCTACATTACGAGTTGATAATAAACATACATGAGACCATCTGCTGGATGCGTCTATTAGGACCATAAAATATCTAAACGGTCCACACGGTGGATGAATTGGTCCTCATATATCACCTTGAATTCTTTCAAAGAATATTGGTGTTTCCTTTTCGATTTTTAGTGGCGAAGGCCTTGTAATTAATTTTCCAAGAGAACATGATGTACACAGTTGCATTTTATTTGCTTGGGGAATCCTTTGATTTTTTAATGGATGTCCTTGTGTATTTTCAATGATTCTTTTCATCATTATAGATCCGGGATGGCCTGATCTATCATGCCATATGTTTAACATACCAGGATCATAATATTTCTCTTTTACTGCCATATGTGCTTGAGGCATATTTATATATGTATAATGCAATCCAGAATGAAGCATTGACAATTTTTCCAATATTTGATTTTCCTTCACAATATATAGATATTTCTTGTTATCAACAGTTCTTGACTGGGTATCATATCCATTTTGATATATATATATATATTTGAAACTTAATAAGTTTCTTGTTAATTTTGGGGAAAATAGAGCATTCTCTATTAAAATCTTTGTACCGTTAGGTAATTCTATATTTGCTTTTCCCACACCTTCATCAAGTCCGTAGGACCTGATATTGTATCAATATTTCCCTTTGTCGGTTTCAATTCATAAAAATATTTTCGATATTTAAGAATAGTATGTGTAGCACCACTATCTGCTATACATAAATCTCCATTACTTGTTCGGTCTTGTGCTCCATTGGAATTCATTTTAATCTTCAATTATAAGAAAAATAATAATAATAAGCACATATAATATTATACATTTTAAACAAAATATGTTACATGAAAAGAAAAAAATATATTACAAACATAATTAAACATAATTATAAAAGAAATTATTATTATTCAAAAGCATTTAAATTTCTCCATCATTGAAAAAATCCGAGTGGTGTAGTTCCGCGTTGACATCATCAATTTTATCTACATGGTTCACTTCTTTCTCTTTAGAGATGTGTTGGGTCATGATGAGGCTGGTGCAACCAAAACCACTTGACATAGTCATTTTTTGGTACTACATTCAAGGGCTTCCGAAGCTAAGCATGAGGTCTTCCGAGAGTCTGAAGAACAACAGCTGAAGATATCAACTGAAGGCAACAACTGAAGCCAACAGCTGAAGACTATCTTCCGAAGACAAAGTCTGAAAGCTTCCGAAGACAAAGTCTGATGAAAGAGCTGAAGACAAAGTCTGAGCTTCCGAAGACAAAGTCTGATGAAAGAGCTGAAGACAAAGTCTGAGCTTCCGAAGACAAAGTCTGATGAAAGAGCTGAAGACAAAGTCTGCTTCCGAAGACAAAGAAGACTCCAAGCCTCGGAAGAAGCAGTCTTCCGAAGTATAAGTGGCTTCGGAAGAAGGTATTCTTCCGAAGTACTTTATCCTTCGGAAGACATTGCTATGTCCAGTAGATATAAGTATGGTCCCTGACAGTCCGCTGCAGACCTCTGATACAGCATGACATCAACTGCACCACTTTGAGCAGCATCTCCTATGAGGGAGACCTTATCAACATCACCTATGTTGATAACTCTTCAAGCTCCCTCACCCTAGGCCAATTTCTTGAGTTGCCTAGAGACACCTTGGGCCAGGCTGCAAGACTTCTTGGTCTCAACTCCGATACCCTCAATGCTGAGGAGAAGAGACTAAGAAGATGACTGGTGACACTACTGGATCCAGTGGAGGTTCGATGAACTTCTCACAACTTTGTTGTGGAAAGGGAGAATGGTGAAACTAACAGGCTTAATGCCACTTCTCTACTGCATCTCAGCAGATTTGATCTTGCTGAGCTTGCAGAGAAGCCATTCTCCAATCCCTCCAACTCTGAGACTGCTGCATACATCAGAAATCATATCAGCGGTCTCCACTTGGCTGAACTAAGTAGAAGAGCCAAGATTGAAGAAGAGTTGAAGTTGAAAAGAGCGGAAGACAAGGAAAGACCAACCACCAAGGCACAACCTTTCTACAGATGATGGAAGGTCCTGAATTGGAATCAATAGTTAGATGGGAATATGACTATAGTTCCCATCAACTAACTCTTTTCAGAGGGCCACAACAAAGGGTACACATAATCCAAAGTGACATAGTAGAGGTTCTGTCTACCAAGGATTTGTATAAACTCCTCAGCACCACATCTGGAAAGAATGCAGACACTGATAAACACTTACTTTCATTGGTGCTGAGAGTTTTGAGAAGAAGAGGAAGTGAAGTTTTGGTAGCATCAGCCTAGGGGGAGTTTGTTGGGTCATGATAAGGCTGGTGCAACCAAAACCACTTGACATAGTCATTTTTTGGTACTACATTAAAGGGCTTCCGAAGCTAAGCATGAGGTCTTCCGAGAGTCTGAAGAACAACAGCTGAAGATATTAACTGAAGGCAACAACTGAAGCCAACAGCTGAAGACTATCTTCCGAAGACAAAGTCTGAAAGCTTACGAAGACAAAGTCTGATGAAAGAGCTGAAGACAAAGTCTGAGCTTTCGAAGACAAAGTCTGATGAAAGAGCTGAAGACAAAGTCTGAGCTTCCGAAGACAAAGTCTGATGAAAGAGCTGAAGACAAAGTCTGCTTCCGAAGACAAAGAAGACTCCAAGCCTCGGAAGAAGCAGTCTTCCGAAGTATAAGTGGCTTCGGAAGAAGGTATTCTTTCGAAGTACTTTATCCTTCGGAAGACATTGCTATGTCCAGTAGATATAAGTATGGTCCCTGACAGTCCGCTGCAGACCTCTGATACAGCATGACATCTTCCTAAAGAGCCATGTTGTTGACCATACTTTATTCTACTGTTCACCTTTTTATGATAGTACATGTTACCAACTTTAGTTGGTGACAAAAGGTAAGTCAGGGACATGTCCTGACTACCAACTCTCAGGTAAAATGTCTGAAAGACTTCACCTAGAATCTTGTAGTATAGATGTTAGGTTAGAGGTGTCCAGCTGGTATCAAAGTATATCCGGCTGTAGGTAGTATTATATATATCTTCTCCTTGTAACTCTTTAGATAAGCGATTTGAGTCCAAGAGTCTTGTAATCCTTTGAGTTGAGAAGCAATATATAAAAGTACCTTGAAATTTACATCCTGTGTTCATTTACTTACTGTTACTTGTTATATTGTGATCAACTCTTTATAGATTCTTGCTGAGTGTTGATTCTAGGTGAGTTTGAGAGAAAAACCATCTGTTGAGTGACCGCCATAATCGATCCTGCAATTGGTATCAGAGCATCTAGGCTCTTGATTGTGAGATCTTACCATCCAAATCAACCTGTTTTTTCACTCCTCACTACAACCACTCACTCAAATGGCCGCTCTCTCCAAGGCTGATATCGAAACTGGCACCATGACCAAGTCCCCACTGATCACCCCTGAAGACTTTGACACATGGTGTATCAGAATGGAAGGCTTCATCAAGTGTCAAGATTCAAGGATGTTGGACTCCATTGTCAATGGTCCTTTCATACCAAGCACTACTTCGGCCACTGGTAAGTGAAGTTTTGGTAGCATCAGCCTAGGGGGAGTGTGTTGGGTCATGATGAGGCTGGTGCAACCAAAACCACTTGACATAGTCATTTTTTGGTACTACATTCAAGGGCTTCCGAAGCTAAGCATGAGGTCATCCGAGAGTCTGAAGAACATAGCTGAAGATATCAACTGAAGGCAACAACTGAAGCCAACAGCTGAAGACTATCTTCCGAAGACAAAGTCTGAAAGCTTCCGCAGACAAAGTCTGATGAAAGAGCTGAAGACAAAGTCTGAGCTTCCGAAGACAAAGTCTGATGAAAGAGCTGAAGACAAAGTCTGAGCTTCCGAAGACAAAGTCTGATAAAAGAGCTGAAGACAAAGTCTGCTTCCGAAGACAAATAAGACTTCAAGCCTCGGAAGAAGCAGTCTTTCGAAGTATAAGTGGCTTCGGAAGAAGGTATTCTTCCGAAGTACTTTATCCTTCGGAAGACATTGCTATGTCCAGTAGATATAAGTATGGTCCCTGACAGTCCGCTGCAGACCTCTGATACAGCATGACATCTTCCTAAAGAGCCATGTTGTTGACCATACTTTATTCTACTGTTCACCTTTTTATGATAGTACATGTTACCAACTTTAGTTGGTGACAAAAGGTAAGTCAGGGACATGTCCTGACTACCAACTCTCAGGTAAAATGTCTGAAAGACTTCACCTAGAATCTTGTAGTATAGATGTTAGTTAGAGGTGTCCAGCTGGTATCAAAGTATATCCGGCTGTAGGTAGTATTATATATATCTTCTCCTTGTAACTCTTTAGATAAGCGATTTGAGTCCAAGAGTCTTGTAATCCTTTGAGTTGAGAAGCAATATATAAAAGTACCTGAAAATTTACATCCTGTGTTCATTTACTTACTGTTACTTGTTATATTGTGATCAACTCTTTATAGACTCTTGCTGAGTGTTGATTCTAGGTGAGTTTGAGAGAAAAACCATCTGTTGAGTGACCGCCATAATCGATCCTGCAATTGGTATCAGAGCATCTAGGCTCTTGATTGTGAGATCTTACCATCCAAATCAACCTGTTTTTCACTCCTCACTACAAACCACTCACTCAAATGGCCGCTCTCTCCAAGGCTGATATCGAAACTGGCACCATGACCAAGTCCCCACTGATCACCCCTGAAGACTTTGACACATGGTGTATCAGAATGGAAGGCTTCATCAAGTGTCAAGATTCAAGGATGTTGGACTCCATTGTCAATGGTCCTTTCATACCAAGCACTACTTCGGCCACTGGTAAGTGAAGTTTTGGTAGCATCAGCCTAGGGGGAGTGTGTTGGGTCATGATGAGGCTGGTGCAACCAAAACCACTTGACATAGTCATTTTTTGGTACTACATTCAAGGGCTTCCGAAGCTAAGCATGAGGTCATCCGAGAGTCTGAAGAACAATAGCTGAAGATATCAACTGAAGGCAACAACTGAAGCCAACAGCTGAAGACTATCTTCCGAAGACAAAGTCTGAAAGCTTCCGCAGACAAAGTCTGATGAAAGAGCTGAAGACAAAGTCTGAGCTTCCGAAGACAAAGTCTGATGAAAGAGCTGAAGACAAAGTCTGAGCTTCCGAAGACAAAGTCTGATGAAAGAGCTGAAGACAAAGTCTGCTTCCGAAGACAAATAAGACTCCAAGCCTCGGAAGAAGCAGTCTTTCGAAGTATAAGTGGCTTCGGAAGAAGGTATTCTTCCGAAGTACTTTATCCTTCGGAAGACAATGCTATGTCCAGTAGATATAAGTATGGTCCCTGACAGTCCGCTGCAGACCTCTGATACAGCATGACATCTTCCTAAAGAGCCATGTTGTTGACCATACTTTATTCTACTGTTCACCTTTTTATGATAGTACATGTTACCAACTTTAGTTGGTGACAAAAGGTAAGTCAGGACATGTCCTGACTACCAACTCTCAGGTAAAATGTCTGAAAGACTTCACCTAGAATCTTGTAGTATAGATGTTAGGTTAGAGGTGTCCAGCTGGTATCAAAGTATATCCGGCTGTAGGTAGTACTATATATATCTTCTCCTTGTAACTCTTTAGATAAGCGATTTGAGTCCAAGAGTCTTGTAATCCTTTGAGTTGAGAAGCAATATATAAAAGTACCTTGAAAATTTACATCCTGTGTTCATTTACTTACTGTTACTTGTTATATTGTGATCAACTCTTTATAGACTCTTGTTGAGTGTTGATTCTAGGTGAGTTTGAGAGAAAAACCATCTGTTGAGTGACCACCATAATCGATCCTGCAAGATGCTTGATATAATTGACATAGATGTGAAGGTGTGCGACAAGTTTCGCCTAGTGGTTATTACTTCCACATCTATAACACGAACTATCATTAGTTTGAGATGTTCCGGCTTCATTTGTGAACTTATTTTGCTGGTTAAACTTGTTACTTTGTGGTGCGTTTCGTCCACGGCCACGACCACGACCACGACCTCGTCCACGGCCTCTATAATAATTGTTGGTCGACTTGAACAAGTTGTTATGACCACTAAAATGGTTTTTATTATAATAACCACGACCACGGCCGCGGCCACGGCCTCGACCACGAACTTGGCCTTGTTCCCATTTTCCAAAATTATTAGCAACATTTGCTTCTGGTATTGCTAGCGATCCTGTGGGACGAGTTTCATGGTTTTTCATAAGCAGCTAATTATGCTTTTCTGCTACGAGGAGATATGCATTGAGATCGGAGTATTTATAAAACTTCAACAAACGATATTGTTGAGCCAAATTAATATTTGAAGCATGAAAGTGGAATAAGTTTTCTCCTACTTTTCCTCCTCGGTAACAAGATCCCCATAAAATTCTAGTTTTGAGCATATTCTATATAAAGCAGATGTGTAATCATTTACTTTTTTAAAATCTTAGAACCTCAAATTGTTCCATTCATATTTGGCAGTAGGAAGTAAAACTTCCTTTGATTATCAAATCTATTTTTAGATCCTCCATAACCCACATGGATCATCATAATTAAAGTATTCATGCTGCAATAATTCATCAATGTGTTTATAGATAAACACATCAGCTTTAGCCCTTTCTTCTTCCGAACATTGATTATTATAATTTATTGCTTCTAATACATCAAGTGATTTTAGGTGTCTCTTGATATTTGCTGACCAAGACATATAATTTTCCCCGGAAATATCGAGAGCCATAAATTCAAGTTTTGATAGATTCGACATTTTTCTAAACAATAAAATAGATATTAGAATTAATTTAGCATTATAAATAAACCTTTTAATAAATGTTAGTAATTGTTAGATTAGATATATGTTAGATGACATAAAAGTAAAAGTTAGAAGCTAGATTAGATATATGCCGCTGGTAATCCATCATTCTAAAAGATGTTGATGATTACTCAGAAGAAGATAGGAAGAGAATAGATTTAGATCAAAGGGCTATGACTTCTCTCCAAACTGCTCTCCCCAACTCCGTCTACAGAGGCTTCAAGAAGTGCAAGACTGCTAAAGATTTATGGGAAGCATTGAAGCTGATGTATGAAGGATCCAAGGAAACCCAAGAGAACAAGAAGGATCTCTTGAAGCAGCAGTTTGAGAACTTTACTTTCAAGGCTGGTGAGACCTTGACTCAACAATACTTCAGGTATGTTGAGATAGTAGATACTCTGATGGATATTGGAGTAGCTCTTGAGAATAGAGACATAGTTAGGAAGTTCATGTCTTCCCTTCCTAAACTATGGACACACTACTGTGCTGTAATCAAGAGAACTTCGGACCTTAAGACTCTTACTCTGACAGAGTTGTATGGTATCCTAAGTGCATTCCAGATGGAGATGAACATGCAGAACTCATCTGGTCACTCCAATAACCAACTGAGTTTAGCCCTTCATGTGGTTAAAGGGAAATCATAGAACCACAACATCAGTTGCTGTGTTACCCTGACAACTCACATAGTGGACCCTACATTACTCTACCTGAGACTCCAAAGTCTTAAAAGGTTCAACACAACTCCTTTCAGGATAGTTGTGCCTTTGTCTCTGGAAGTGGACACTCTGGTGATTTTCAATACTGCTTTGATGATCTTGAGTGCTTCAGTCCAAATGATGTGGAGTATGTGGACATTGTCCAACAGATGGCTCTTTTAACTTACAGAGCGAAGAAGTTCTTCAAGAGAACTGGAAGGCAATTCCCTCAAAACCCAGTCAACAGCAAGTTTGGGTTTGATAAGAGCAAAGCAAAGTGTTACAACTGCAACCAACTTGGTCACTTTGCTAGAGAATGCAAGGCTCCCAAGAACAACCCGGGAACCCCACAGGCCTCCACACATCCCACTGCTTCAAAGCATGAAGAGAAGTCAACTGAAACAGCTGTTGTGGCTCAAGAAGTTGACTGGAGATTCTTGGTTCAGGATGTGACTCCCGCTCAAGCACTCATGGCCGGAACAGATGATGATCAGGTATATGAACATCTTTGTACTGTTGCCTGTATTGCTAAAGTTAAACTTTATAAGGATTACATTTCGGAAATCAGATCTGAGGTTGAGTCTTTAAATGTGTTAAATCTGATTTTAAGAGAGCTAAATCTGACTATCAAAAGAAAATTGAAGAGTTAGAGAAAACTGTGTCTCTTTTAAAACATGAAAAGACCAACTATAAGACTCAAATCAAAGATCTGATATTCAAACTATCTGAAGTTCAAGCCCAGTTAGTCACTGCTGAGGCTTAGGCCAGGAAGCAAGTTATTGCTGAGCAAAGCTTCCAAACTATTCTTGCATCATCCTCTCATTCCAAAATATTTTATCAAAACAAAGAAGGGTTGGGAACCAATGAAATAGCTCCACCATACTCTTATGAGTCTATTAGACTACCTAGATGTGGTACTGAAGAGCAAGAGGTTCCAACTGCTGACCCTTCTCTATTGGAACTAGAGAATGAGGCAAAAATAGTGGCCACCACAGGGGAGAAACTGGAGGATACACTCATCTCCACCTGTGAAGACCAAATCCTAACCACCAAGGCAAGAAGAAGCAGAGCTAAAGCTGCTAGAAGGACTGCCAAGAAGGTTGCAGAGTCCAAGCTTAAGATTGACCCAAAGCAAAAGGGTGTCTTCATTTCTGCCGGATTTCAAGTGGTAGGTACTTCTGATTCAGGAAAGGAGTGTAGTACCAGCACTCCTATCCTACTGAAGGATCAGAAGTTGAAAGGGAAAGTTGCTGATGAAGAGAAGAAATCCAAGAAACAGCAACCTGCTAGTTCCCAGAAGGCTAACATTGCATGCATAATGTGTGGTCTGCACAACCACATTGCTAAAGATTGTTACTACAATCCAGTAAGCACACATTATGCAAATAATGTTAGAAGAGAAGGAGTCAGAGAAGGTTTGTCAGTTGGACCACTTCAAACGGTCCAAATGATGAGAAAGGGAAATTGGTCTCGGAAGCCAAGTTGCTTTTGGAAGGAAGTACTCCTTCCGAAGGGAAAATGGCTTCGGAAGCCAAACCTTCTAAGGTTCGGAAGAACAAGAAGGCTCTCTAGAAACCATCTCAGAAGAAGACTACTTCGGAAGAAAAGGTGGTGAAGGCTTCTTCTGAAAAGAAAGAAGCTTCGGAAGAAGACCATGCTGCAAAAGCTTCAACAAGCTCATCCTCAAAGATCAACCAGTGATGGATTGGAAGATCAAAGAAGATGCTGCAGCCTAAACCTCTTCTTCAACGACCTCTATCGAACCCCAATGCATATCTTTTGGTTCAATTATGTCACTCTCTTTGGAAGAGCCCAAGACCTGCAAGGCTTGGGCTTCCAAACAAAACTAACCATCTCATCTTATGTGCAGGGACGTCCATTTGATAAGAACAACAATGTCTGGATTGTAGATAGTGGATGCTCCAGGCACATGACAGGGAACAGATCTCTCCTTCAACAATTCCAGAACTTTGATGGAGGGCCTGTCCAATTTGGAGGTGAGGCCGGAGGATATATTTCTGGCAGAGGAAGTATATCCAATGGCAGAATAAACATTGACAAAGTTCACTTTGTCAAACGGCTTGAACACAATCTGTTAAGTGTTTCTCAATTCTGTGACCAGAAGCATCAGATGCTTTTCACAAACATGAGTGCATTATCCTCAAACCAGGGATGACAATTCCTCCAAAATTGGTGCTTCTTAGATCTCCCAGGAAAAGGGATATGTACAAGCTGGATATGAACAATGCTTCTCCTATGGGTTAAGTATCATGCTTTCTTTCCAAAGTTGATAGTGATGAGTCAACACTATGGCATAAACGCATGTGTCATGTGAATTTTAAAACAATGAATAATTGGCTAAAAATAACTTGATACATGGTTTGCCTAAAAAGGAATTTTCTGCAAAGATAACTGTGTTGCATGCCTGAAAGGGAAACAACACAGATCATCTCATAAATCCAAATGTGTTAACTCTATCACTACTCCATTACACTTATTGCACATGGATCTCTTTGGTCCCACAGTATAATGAGCATTGGAAGGAAATCATACTGCCTTGTGATTGTTGATGATTTTACAAGATTTACATGGTTATTCTTTTTTAAGAAGTAAAGATGAAACTGCTGAAACTTTAAAATCTTTTATTCTTAAATAGAAAATCAAATTGATCACAAGTTAGATCATAGAAGTGATCAAGGGACTGAGTTTAAGAACTTTGTTCTTGACTCATTCTGTGACTCAAAAGGGATTGCCAGACAATATAGTGCTTCCAGAACTCCTCAACAAAACGGTGTTGCTGAGAGGAGGAATAGGACACTTATTGAGGCTGCTCGGACCATGTTAGCTGATTCAAAGATGCCTCTAACATTCTGGGCAGAGGCAGTCAGCACTGCATGCTATGTGCAGAACAGGGTTCTTGTAGTTAAGCCCCATGGAAAACCCCTTATGAGTTATGGAATAAGAGGCCACTGTTCATTGGCTTTCTAAGGTCCTTTGGCTGCAGGTGTACCATACTTAACACAAAGGACAACTTAGCAAAGTTTGCTGAGAAGTCGGATGATGCTATCTTTGTTGGATACTCTTCTAGCTCCAAAGCTTATAGAGTAAACAACATCAAGAATCAACAATTTGAGGAGTCATCTAATATAGTTGTAAATGAGCACACTCCTTGTGTTAAGGGGAATGGACCTGATTATATCTTTGATTTAGAATTGTTTCCAAACTATTCTAAACAATCTTGTGAGAATGTTTCAGCTGGAACAGGTGCTCAAGGTGATGCTGATGCTGATGCAGATCAACTATTTGAGCTTCCCAGACCTCTTCCAATTCTCTAAGAGCTGAAAGGCAACAGCTTCAACCATTCACAGATCTGATAGTGTAAATCATCCAGGAATAGTGAAGCTTCAACAAGTGAATCACCTGATGAACCCCAAAGCTCTTCAGGTGATCCATTACAACACCAGGTTGAGGGAAGTGGTATTCTGAAGGAACAGGCAACTGTTAATACTACTTCACACACCAACCATTGATGATGTTTCTTAATTATTCAATCAGTCCTCATTGAATGACTTTGAAACAACAGTTGGACAGAGTGATCCAGTTCCTGATCAAAACATGTCCAACCTGGACTATCTCTGCAACTGGAAGTGATTCCTCGCCTTAGGATTCACAACACTCATCCAACTGAGAACATCATAGGGAATGTCTCTGAGGTGTGAGAACAAGAGGGCAAACTCATCATGGGAATGTCTGCTTGTACTCATGCTTCTTGTCTCAGATGGAACCAAGGAAGGTGGAAGATGCCTTAAAGGATAGTAGTTGGGTTGAATCGATGCAGGAGGAGCTGCTTTCAATTCAAAGACAAAAGGTCTGGAATCTATGCCCACTACCATCTGGTCAAGTACCCATAGGCACTAAATGGGTGTTCAGGAAAAGAAAGATGATAGAGGATTGATTATAAGAACAAGGCAAGACTAGTAGTTCAAGGGTACACCCAGGAGGAAGGATTGATTATACTGATGTCTTTGCACCTGTTGCAAGACTTGAGGCAGTTAGGATCTTCATTGCTTATCTGCATCCAAGAACTTCACAGTCTACAACTTGATGTCAAGTGTGCTTTTCTATATGGAGATATAGATAGGGAAATCTATGTATGTCAACCTCCAGGATTTGAAGACCCACAGCACCCCAACTATGTGTGCAAACTGGATAAGCTCTATATGGGCTGCACCAAGCACCTAGGCTGTGGTATGAGACCTTGTCTTAGTTTCTCCTGAAGAATGGCTATAGCAGAGGTACTATTGACAAGACTTTTTTCATCAGAAAGAGTGGAGAAGACATATTGCTCATTCAATCTATGTTGATGACATCATATTTGGTTCTTCAAATGACCAAATGTGCAAGGACTTTGAGAGCATTATGAAGCAGAAATTTGAAATGAGTTCCATGGAAAAATGGACTTTTTCCTTGAATTCAGGTGAAACAGATGAAGGAAGGGTTCTTCATAAGTCAATCTAAGTATGTCTCAGACATCTTAGATAGATTTGGAAATGAAGGCTGTAAACCAGCCAGACACCTATACCCAGAACCATAATCTTTGCCCTGACCTTGAGGGGGGGGATACTGATCACATCAGTATAGAGCAATCATTGGTTCTCTGATGTATCTCACTACTAGTAGACCAGATATCATGTTTGCCACATACATTTGTGCAAGATATCAGGCTGCTCCAAGGTGTCTCACCTAGCTGCTGCAAAGAGAATCCTCAGATACCTCAAAGGAGCACCTAAACTAGGTCTCTGGTATCCAAGAATATGATTTCAATCTTTATGGATACTCTGACAGTGACTATGTGGCTGCAACATTGACAAGAAATCCACATCACGAGGATGTCAATTTCTTGTGGAAGGATTATCTCATGCAATGAACAAAAACAATCCTGTGTCTCTACATCAACTGCTGAAGCTGAATACATTGCTGCTGCTAGCTGCTGTGCTCAACTGCTATTTTCAAAATCAGATGTTAGACTATGGATTAACTTCATGACTACTCCTATCCATATTGACAACAATAGTGCTATCTCCATTACTGAGAATCCGGTGAAGCACTCCAAGACAAAGCACATTGATATCAGGTATCATTTCATTAGAGATATTCATGAAAAATTGATCAAGTTAATCAAAGTTGACTCAAATGAACAATATGCTGATTTGTTCACAAAGGCATTTGATGAACAAAGATTTAAGTATCTCATATCAGCTATTGGGATGATAAATATTGATTAACTACCTCTTTTGAAAAGCTTTTTAAATGTGTAATGTCTTGTCAATACAATTTAACCCTGTTACAAAAGATCATTAAATTATTCTAAGTGTAAATTCCTTCCGAAGAGGAATAACTCTCGGAAAATATTCTTGAATATCTTCCAAAGCCAAAATTCCTCAATGGAATTTTCTTCTCGGAAGAGTTTTTGGTCTCGGAAGAAGCGATTGATTTTACATCAGATCTACTTTCGAAGCTTATATAACTCTCCATTCGGAAAGACAATTTTAACCTTCGGAAGCAACGCCTTGCTTCGGAAGAGAATTGCCTTCGGAGACAATTACCTTCGGAAATGTTTTACATTCGAAGTAAAGGTTTTACTCTGTAACGGATATCTTTTTGGGCCCACTCTGTAAAAGTAAAGATTTGTTCATGATGTTCAGATTATTTAAAATTATCCCTTGCCGCCACTATCATTTCTCTCCGCCGTAAACCACCATACCACCCACAGTAACCCCAAACAGTTACCCTATTACCGCCGCCACTACCACAATTCATCCCCTTAAATAATCCAGACTGATCAAATTCATCTTCTTTTACCAATTTACTTGCCCTAACTATTCCCTTCACTGTCAAACCTGCAATTTCACCCAAATTCAAGCTTACCTTTCTCTTCAATGGCGCTAAACCTTCAGCACAACCAGTCGCATTACTTGATTCGTCAAGAGATGCCGACTTCCCCCAAATCATCACTTTTCTTACCGAATCCACATACCTCACTGCACTAACAGTTAACCCCACCGTATACTCCAACCATATGTCTGAATTCTGGAGTAACGGTCAAACTGCAGTTCTGAATGGGGTTCGAGTACTGAGAACTGCATTTTTGGCCAGAGTTGGTCATCACAGAGCAACTCATCAGGGAGCATCTCGAGCTTCATGATGATGGGGCTCCTACTGAGTTCCCCAAAGAAGACTTGGATGGAACATACATCCTAATGGGATATGGAGGAGATGTTCAGCAGATCAACCGTATACAAGTTCAACTTCTCTTACCATTGGAAGTTCCTGCTGCACATTGTCCTTCACTGCTTATCCAACAAGTCAAGGGATGGGATCAAATCCCATATGAACTGGATGCCTAGTTCATGGGTTGGTGAGAGGTCTACGCTTCAACTACTCACGATTTGTGTTGACCAACCTAATCGGCAATCTGAGAAGGGATACATTCTTCATGTATCCCAGATTTATTCAACACATATCAATTGTGAGCTGGAACTGAGCAAGCTTGTCTATGCAGCTGCTCTTACTGTTCCACAAGTGAGGCCTATCATCTTCAAAACACTGAAGAAGATGTCCACCCACTTCACTGGAAGGTACACTCCTTTACCTCCAGAGATGACTGAGCGCATAGCTCCTGGTGACATCCCTGTTATCCCCACAGGTGATGAACCCACACCAGCAACCTCCACCACAATGCCAACAAACCTTCTTTACCCATCAGAATCACTTACCAGAGACGCCCAAACGAACCCTTGTTCAATCTACTCTAATTGAACAAGCTCCCACAGTTCAAACCAAAAGGGCTAGAGTGGAATCATGGGCTCCCACTCAGTCCGAGGTCACACCATCCTTCACATTTGACCTCAATGTGGGTTTTGAGCCTCCTCAGTCTCAAACCCAAGAGCCCGACCCCAAGCCTTAAGCCACAGGGTGAGTCTTTACACTCCCCTGTGCAGCTTCTAGGACAGCCCCATCATAGGCTCAATGCCTGAGACATTGATCTACCGGGTCAGTAGTTTTAACTTCCCTATCTTTCATTGACCTTTTACTCCGTACTGATGAAGAGATTACATCTCTCCATGGCCATGAAGTTGATCTACAACACCCTCTGAAAGATCAACAGAGCCAAGAGAGATCCCTTGTCTCTAGCCCCCATCAGCAGCCAATTACTGAGGTGAGTCCCACTGATGTGGAGGGGACTCATGTAGGCTCAGCTGTCACTACTCAAAGTCTCTCATTGAGCTCTCAGGACAGTGGTAACATCATTAGGACTGAGTCTACGACAACTTTGCCTATTGACATCTCTGAAAGAGATGACTTTGAGCAAAGTATCCAGGGTGCCAAGAAGCCACATCTGGTGGTGAGACTGAGCATACTAGGTATGTTATCTCATCTCCCCTCGTGATTCTTCTCATGAAGATGAGGGAAGTATGCAACTAACACTTCAGTACTTGCTTTCTAAGGTCTCCAACCTGGAATCACAGGTGAGGATCTTAGAATCAAGACTGCCACTCAGCAACTTGAGATTACCTCAAGGCTAAACTAGCTGAGAAACAGACAGAGACGTCTGTTAGGCATGTACCTATTCAGGTCTCACTGACTTCTTCTTCTAGCTCATCTAGCTCTCAAGATGATGCTACCAAAAGGGGGAGAAAGTTCAGAGACAAACACTTGAGGAACCACAGACCCAATCCTTTACTTCCCAACTCATCACACTACCTGAGTCATCTCAATCCTTTTTAGAGATTGACTCAAAGATGCTTCAAGATCTCTACAGACTTTTCACAAAGTTTGTATTGAGATCCTCCTTAGAGCAGCCCAGCCCTGACACCACACTTATATATTTTGGGGCTGAGGAGCTTCAAAGACTGACTGCACCTTCTACCACTGTGAAGAAGTTGGTCAACCTAAGGTCCACATGGAACCTGAGATTAACTTCGAAGGGGAAATGGGGACTGATGGCCCAGCAACTAAAACAGATGGGACAGAACTTGCAGCAGTCTCATCTTCCGAAGCTCAGGCTGAAACTTCCGAAGTGGACATTGAAGCCTCGAAGAACAAGAAAAGTCTTTCGAAGTTGAGATAGAAGCTGCGGAAGGTTTGTTCCAATGTCCGAGGAACTGACCATCACAGATGTTATTGCTGAAATAGCATCTGAGGTGAGCAGGGAGGACATTTCTGACTTACCTCCATCCCAAACACCAGCTAAACTCTCTCTCAATCTGAACCCTCTATCCAAGAACCACCACAGTCAAGCTCTGCCAAAGACAAAGGCAAAGGAATTGACTGCGAAGAGCTTCAGGAGAAGGAGAGGATTGAGAGCTCAAGAAGAAAGGTAGGTTTCCTACTGAGAACTACTAGTTGCTAGTTCTAAGGCAGCTGCAGCCAATCAGGAAGAAATCAACACAAAGAGAAGGACAGCACTCATTGACCAGCTCATCAGCCTAGGAGCTGCCAATGAGGAAGTACTCCTGCTACCACTAGAGGAGTTAGTGACTTTGGAGAGGTCAACCAGGCTAAGGCAAGAAGAAGAAGCCATGTTGGCCTTGGAGAGGAAAGAAGAAGAGCGAGGGAAGCAGCCTTGATGCTGAGAGAGGCTAGGATCAAATTCCTACTCTCAAGAGGCTTCAGTCTTCCTGACTGTCTCCATATGATGATGACATGATCCTGCTGCTCCACAACAAAGAGCAGGATCAATGGAGAAGGAAAGGAAAGAAAGCTGCTAGGGAGAAGATGAAGAGAGTAAGCGGAGGGAGGAAGAGAAGGGGGTCACTGCCACCAAGAAGTCCAATAACAAAGCCTGGATGAAAGACTCTCTGGGCTCATGGCTTCTCTGGTAGGCAGGTGGGACCTATGTCCGAAAGGACACTCCAGCGGATAGTCAGTGAAATAAAGCTGACATCCGTTGGGGAAAAGGAAGGAGATGTACAGGAGGGTACAGGGAATGGTCTTCACCCCAGTCACTCACCACAACCCACACCAGAAGAACCAATCCCATTTCCCATCAAAACCGAACCCACTGATGAAACCCTCACCCCTGAACCCACAACTAAACCTAAACCTACCACATCACCTCAACCACCCAAACTACCCATCCTAAAACCCAAAACACAACCCAAAACCACTAAACCTAAGCCTGCCTAACAAAAACCAAGACCATCCCCTCAGCCCTCTCAACATCTCTCCTTTGAGGAAATAAAGGAGTTCAAGACAAGGCTCATCAACTGCACCACTTTGAGCAGCATCTCCTGTGAGGGAGACCTTATCAACATCACCTATGTTGATAACTCTTCAAGCTCCCTCACCCTAGGCCAATTTCTTGAGTTGCCTAGAGGACACTTGGGCCAGGCAGCAAGACTTCTTGGTCTCAACTCGATACCCTCAATGCTGAGGAGAAGAGACTAAGAAGATGACTGGTGACGCTACGGATACAAGGAAAGAGGACAGGATTTCTAGTCAATCTCCTGGACCTAGAAAGCTATATCCAGTGGTGTTGTGGAAAGGGAGAATGGTGAAACTAACAGGCTTAATGCCACTTCTCTACTGCATCTCAGCAGATTGATCTTGCTGAGCTTGCAGAGAAGCCATTCTCCAATCCCTCCAACTCTGAGACTGCTGCATACATCAGAAATCATATCAGCGGTCTCACTTGGCTGAACCAAGTAGAAGAGCCAAGATTGAAGAAGAGTTGAAGTTGAAAAGAGCGGAAGACAAGGAAAGACCAACCACCAAAGGCACAACCTTTCTACAGATGATGGAAGGTCCTGAATTGGAATCAATAGTTAGATGGGAATATGACTATAGTTCCCATCAACTAACTCTTCAGAGGGCCACAACAAAGGGTACACATAATCCAAGGTGAATAGTAGAGGTTCTGTCTACCAAGGATTTGTATAAACTCCTCAGCACCACATCTGGAAAGAATGCAGACACTGATAAACACTTACTTTCATTGGTGCTGAGAGTTTGAGAAGAAGAGGGAAGTGAAGTTTTGGTAGCATCAGCCTAGGGGGAGTTTGTTGGGTCATGATAAGGCTGGTGCAACCAAAACCACTTGACATAGTCATTTTTTGGTACTACATTAAAGGGCTTCCGAAGCTAAGCATGAGGTCTTCCGAGAGTCTGAAGAACAACAGCTGAAGATATTAACTGAAGGCAACAACTGAAGCCAACAGCTGAAGACTATCTTCCGAAGACAAAGTCTGAAAGCTTACGAAGACAAAGTCTGATGAAAGAGCTGAAGACAAAGTCTGAGCTTTCGAAGACAAAGTCTGATGAAAGAGCTGAAGACAAAGTCTGAGCTTCCGAAGACAAAGTCTGATGAAAGAGCTGAAGACAAAGTCTGCTTCCGAAGACAAAGAAGACTCCAAGCCTCGGAAGAAGCAGTCTTCCGAAGTATAAGTGGCTTCGGAAGAAGGTATTCTTCCGAAGTACTTTATCCTTCAGAAGACATTGCTATGTCCAGTAGATATAAGTATGGTCCCTGACAGTCCGCTGCAGACCTCTGATACAGCATGACATCTTCCTAAAGAGCCATGTTGTTGACCATACTTTATTCTACTGTTCACCTTTTTATGATAGTACATGTTACCAACTTTAGTTGGTGACAAAGGTAAGTCAGGGACATGTCCTGACTACCAACTCTCAGGTAAAATGTCTGAAAGACTTCACCTAGAATCTTGTAGTATAGATGTTAGGTTAGAGGTGTCCAGCTGGTATCAAAGTATATCCGGCTGTAGGTAGTATTATATATATCTTCTCCTTGTAACTCTTTAGATAAGCGATTTGAGTCCAAGAGTCTTGTAATCCTTTGAGTTGAGAAGCAATATATAAAAGTACCTTGAAAATTTACATCCTGTGTTCATTTACTTACTGTTACTTGTTATATTGTGATCAACTCTTTATAGACTCTTGCTGAGTGTTGATTCTAGGTGAGTTTGAGAGAAAAACCATCTGTTGAGTGACCACCATAATCGATCCTGCAAGATGCTTGATATAATTGACATAGATGTGAAGGTGTGCGACAAAGTTTCGCCCAGTGGTTATTACTTCCACATCTATAACACGAACTATCATTAGTTTGAGATGTTCCGGCTTCATTTGTGAACTTATTTTGCTGGTTAAACTTGTTACTTTGTGGCGTTTCGTCCACGGCCACGACCACGACCACGACCTCGTCCACGGCCTCTATAATAATTGTTGGTCGACTTGAACAAGTTGTTATGACCACTAAAATGGTTTGTATTATAATAACCACGACCACGGCCGCGGCCTCGACCACGAACTTGGCCTTGTTCCCATTTTTCAAAATTATTAGCAACATTTGCTTCTGGTATTGCTAGCGATCCTGTGGGACGAGTTTCATGGTTTTCATAAGCAGCTCATTATGCTTTTCTGCTATGAGGAGATATGCATTAAGATCGGAGTATTTATAAAACTTCAACAAACGATATTGTTGAGCCAAATTAATATTTAAGCATGAAAAGTGGAATAAGTTTTCTCCAACTTTTCCTCCTCGGTAACAAGATGCCATAAAATTCTAGTTTTGAGCATATTCTATATAAAGCAGATGTGTAATCATTTACTTTTTAAAATCTTAGAACCTCAAATTGTTCCATTCATATTTGGCAGTAGGAAGTAAAACTTCCTTTTGATTATCAAATCTATTTTTTAGATCCTTCCATAACCCACATGGATCATCATAATTAAAGTATTCATGCTGCAATAATTCATCAATGTGTTTATGGATAAACACATCAGCTTTAGCCCTTTCTTCTTCCGAACATTGATTATTATAATTTATTGCTTCTAATACATCAAGTGATTTTAGGTGTCTCTTGATATTTGCTGACCAAGACATATAATTTTCCCCGGAAATATCGAGAGCCATAAATTCAAGTTTTGATAGATTCGACATTTTTCTAAATAATAAAATAGATATTAGAATTAATTTAGCATTATAAATAAACCTTTTAATAAATGTTAGTAATTGTTAGATTAGATATATGTTAGATGACATAAAAGTAAAAGTTAGAAGCGTAAATAAATGTTAGTTAACAGAATAATAAAAGTTAGGAGCATAAATAAATAACGTTAGTTGACAGAATAATAAAAGTTAGAAGCGTAAATAAATGTTAGATTAGGAGCATAAATAAATGTTAGACATGTTAGTAGTCCAACTGTTATATTTATTAGTAGTCCAAAAATTATAATTTCTCCATAGTAAGGGGTACCCTGCACTTATTTATCATCATAGTATTTATATATTCAATTTATATATATATTTATGAAAAACTTACATTGATAGTTATGACAACTTCTTCTTTATTGATCTTCTTGGTTGAGCACCTCGTGCTGATAACGTGTATAATAATAATAATAAAATTGAGTTGATGAAGAAGATGAGTTGATAGAGAGGAAAACAAGATTGTGCTCAACAGTAGAGAGGAAAATAAACCGTGCTCAATTTGATGAAGAAGATGTGATCCGTTTCACCAGCTCGCATATATGCATATATATATATATACATAGCATAAAAAAAACAAAAGGGATGGGACCCATATGTCTGCCATTATAACAATAACTACAAACTTAGAGTATTACAATAATCTTCACGTGAAGCTTACATTATAATACAATATTACAAGAAAGAGTTTTAAATAAAGAGTGTATTTTTACTACAAAGTATGAGAAGACATAATGAATCAAAAAAAGTCACAAAAAATTATATCTCACAATCTAAATTGAATTTCCAAAAAAGTAATTCCGCGCTTTTGTTCCCATAGCCATCCTCACTAAGAAGAAAAATAAACGAGAAATAAAAAAGTAAAAAAAATTAACGTTTTTTATTGTGTCATTTATGAAAGACACAATAACGTCATTGTGTCATTTATGAATGACACAATGACGTCATTGTGTCATTATAAAAGACACAATGACGTCATTGTGATATAAAAAGACACAATAATTTTTTATTTAATGTTTTCGGAAAGATGCCGCCGAGAGAAACAGAGACTCCAGAATACTTTTTTGAAATTCGATTTAGATTGTGAGATATATTTTGTGCATTTTAGTCTAATTGTGTCTTCTCACACTTTGTAGCAAACATACAATTTGTAGAATAACCTCACTCATATTACAATATTAATTTACAAACTTAAAAAATAGTAATCTTTAAGTTTATCAAGGAATAGTAATCTTTAGGTTTATTGATTTGATCACAAAATTTTTGAATAGTAGAGTTGGTCACTAGATTAATCGTAGTTACGTTTTGTTTAAAAAGTTTGCCCACTAAATTTTAGTACTCATAATTTGGCCATCAGTTTGTTTTTTGGGATTTTAATCAATATAGTTTAGGATATTAGAGTTCGGCCACCTATTTATGATAAAGTTCTATTTTTTAAACTTTGGTCACTAAAGTTAAGTATTTTAGAATTTTTCCATAAAATTTGCTTTTATGATATCTGACGAGTTAGAACAACAACGACAAAAATAATGCAAGGTTGCATGTGAGAAAAATGCGCAACTTCCCACAATGCATGTTTCAAGTCTAACCATTAAAAATTAATATTTAAGAGTTTCACAATAATATTGTTCTTTTTATGATTTCCCGGCGATTCGGCCAATAACAACCAAAACAACTTAGCATAATAGCACTGCGCGTGGGAAAAAATGTCCGGACTCCCGTCGTGCAGCAATGGGGTAAAAAAACTAGTTTAAAATAACACATCAAAACATTCACTAATAATAATTACAAGAGTAAATTACACAGACAGTCCTTAGGGTATGCACGTATTGCAACTTTAGTTTTTACTTTCAATAAATTACATATGCGGGCCTGAACTTTGCATGGTATGCACATCGGCAGTCCCTGACACTAACTGAAGTTAAGTTTCGCTGTTAGTTTTTTTAAGACCAAAATACCCTTATTTTATCTTCTCCACATTATAATTCTCCACATTTAACCTACCACCACCACCGCTGCTACACCGACCCACCACTACCGCTGCTACACCAACCCACCACCATTGTCATTACTACACTCTTGACCCACTACCACTGCTCCTTCTACACCCTTGAACCACCACCACCACCGCTGCTACACCCTTAACCCCCCCACGCAATTGAAAGAGAGAGAGAGAGAGAGATACTTAAATGAAGCCGTGATGGTGGTGACGATGGAATGGTGCTGGTGCTTCAATTCTCAAATGGCGGTGAAGAGGTGGTGGTTATGAAGATGAAGATGAAGATAAAGATGAAGATGAAATGTTAGAAGAAGATGGAGGTTGGGTGAGGTGAGATGGGTGGGGTTTGGGAGGGTAAGTTGAGTTTTATTACAAAAGTTTAGTTTTTAAATTTAGGTGTATATTGATAATTTTATATTTACTTAACAAAAAAACTTAACTTTAGTTAGTGTCGGGGACTGCCGATATGTATAACATGCAAAGTTCAGGCCCGAATCTTTAATTTATTCAAAATAAAAAGTAAAGTTGAAATACGTGCGTATCTCTCCGTGTAATCAACTCTAATAACAAGAACACTAAATTATAGTAAAACTAAAAATAAGAATAAAAAGAGGAGAGAAGTGGGCGAGTGGGAGGGTTTTCGAAAGCTCCATATATCTCTTCTTCATCACACCACCGGATTCCATCGCCATTACCACTCATAACCCTAGGGTTCAAATCCACCACACCGGAACTCAAATCTCCGGCGGCCGGCGGCGTCGACTTTAGATCTAACAACAACCATGGGCAGCAGAGGCGGCGGCGGAGGCAGCAACGGCGGAGGAGTCCAAGGGATACCGGCGGCATCGAGGAAGATGGTACAGAGCCTCAAGGAGATTGTAAACGGAGTGTCGGAGGCTGAGATCTACGTCGTGCTTAAGGAGTGTAATATGGACCCTAATGAAGCTGTTAATCGGCTTCTGTCTCAAGGTTGAATGAAACGGTTGTGTGTGTTTTTGGATGCTTTTTGATTGGTTTGTCTGTTGGTGTGAGGTTATTCGCGGCGATTTGGTGATAGGTGTGTGTGTTTTGGTTGTGGCGTGCTTGTGAGGCGTTAGGTTATTGCTTGTGTGGGATTTGGGGTGTGTTGTTAGGGGAAGTTAGAGATGGTGATTGGGAGAAACTGCAATGGTTGTTTGTTAAGATGTGATCAATTACATGTTGTGTGTTGTTATGTGTTGATCATGCTGATTTGTGTAATTGCAAATTTTGGAATTTGAAAATAAAAAGCTAGGTTAAAGTTTATAGTTTGTGGGTTTGATTTTGTTTTTAAAGTTTAGAAGTAGATAATATCCCTTGTTTTAAACTTCATGACAATAGTGGGTGTGTTTCTCTATAGGTTGTCTGATAAACTGACATGATCGTGTATTTGTGATTACTGATTTACTGGTTGTTTTTTGTTCTTCTTATTACATTGTGAAACTGACATTCGAAGACTAAATTTTTGCTATAGATTTGATTGCAGTTTACAGCGTGTGTGAGAAACTTTATGTCTCTTGTATGACCTTGCAATATGATCGTTATATATCTTCAGTACTATGATCTCGTTTGAGTACACGTGATTCATGTGGAGCTTGTTTCTAAAATCCTGTTGTTTCCTTTTTAAATTATTGGATCATGATAACTTGTACCACAAGCCCTAATCATTATTTTAACTTTCATCTGGACTTCTGGAGTTGTTTGATTTGTTAGAACTCAAGGAAAAGATCACAACTTATCTCATTGATGTTGTTTAATTGCGTGCTTACATCTCTTATTGCTTTCAACTTTCTTGAAAAACATTTGTTCTAGCACTGCTTCTTGTTGTTGGTGCCTTTTAGTATTCTACACTTGCTACTAGTTTTCTTAGGATACCCAACCCATGTTCTACATAGCTATAAATTTGAACTTTGGTCATAACATAAAGTTCTTATTTTTATCATGTAGATCATTTCCATGAGGTGAAGAGCAAGCGAGAAAAGAAAAAAGAGGTGTGTAGGATTGAATAGTGGTTTTAAACTGGCTGTGTTTATGGGTTGAACTTACCCAAGACATATGGACTTGATTCATTTAGCTAATGTGTTGGGGGTTTGAGTGTTTGACTTAAAAGTTACTCAAACCCGTTTACACTAAACTACTAAAGCCAAACCCAAATCCGCTAAGTTTGTGTTTGGTTCGTGTTGTGTCAAAATGTTTCACCCGAGGTTTGAACGAGGCACAAAATCTATCTGGTTCTACCTTTTTCTATATCTGAATTTATCTTCACCACTCTACCATTTTTGCATTTATACTAGATTTATTACATATTTATGTAAATCTTTCTCGCACTCATGGTATATGGAAATTTTTTTTCCTTGTATTCACTGAACTCTTACATTTTGAATGTGACGATAGCTGAGCTGTCTAATAGACCATCTTCAGCTGTTCAAAGGCTCTACACTATTTCAAAATTTTGGTATAAATAGTTTATGTTGCCTTTATTTGCATCAGTCTAAGGATACAACAGAATCCAGGCCTCGTGGTGGCGGTAGTAATTCAAATCGTGGTGCCAGAAGTGGTACTGACCGTTATGCTGGACGTGGTGCTTCATCGCAGTTTAGCTCATCTGGTATATGGGTGTTACATTCCGTGAAAATTAATAAACTTGAATAATTCATTATCTATTAATTTCTGTTCAATGCATTTTTATAGAGTCTACTGGTTTACATGGAAAGTCCAAGAGGGAAAACGGGACTAGTTCCTACACAAGTTCATCTGCACCAACTTATGGAGTTGCACCATCTAACACAAATCGAACCTCTCTAGCTTTCAGGTACCAATTTTACTGAAAACTCATCAGATTTTTCTCTCTTATTTTTGCATCTGTTGTTTATTAATGATGTCTTGCTACTGCAGTGGCAATGTAAGCTACGAGAATAAAGCATCAAATTTTAGTGTAGCTGATGGTACTGCAACTGTTTCACAACAACCATCCTCTGGGTTTCAATCTGCTTGGTTGGGTGCACCTGGCCAGAAGTCAATGGCTGACATTGTGAAAATGGGCAGGCCACAAAACAAGGCTTACAGCACCCCGGTTCCATGTCAGCCTCTATCGGCACATTATGATGATTATGCTTCAAAAGCCCCAGATCATCATGTTTCTCATGATGATGACTGGCCCATTGAGCAGCCACATTATGATGACTATGCTTCAAAAGCTCCAGATCAACATGTTGGTGTGCCTATAGCGGGCCAGAGTCTGAGAATGTGGAATATCAAAGAAACAATCAACACATTCATTCTCAGACAGAAGAGGATCAAGGAGAGGACGGAAATGTTTATGAAGATCATTCTGCAAACCATGTTTCAAGTAGAAATATACAGGAGGATGCATCAGGGAGTGCACCTACCTATAGTAATGATGTGTATACAAATATGGATTCCTTCCATCCTGAGGATCATGCTTATGAGCAGAAGGAAGGTATGTTCTTGGTACCATTTTTATTTTTGCTTCTTAAACGATAAAAAAATGGCCAGAGCATGCACACTTAATCAAAAGTTTTGTCACTGTTAGTTTAGGTAGCTTTTGGCATTTATGGAGTTCTCTATCTCATTGAAATTGAAAAAAGAAACTGTTTGTTTGATCTGATGGAACATGATTTTCATTCCATGGCCAGGGTTTTTATATCTGTTTTCTTATGGATGTGATGAAGAATTACAACTTAATTCAGTTTTATCTATTTAATCTTCAACCACATAATTATGAGGTTTTAACAAGCCATTCTTACGCTCAGTTGTTTAATTTTTAAATAGAAAATTCATGAGTATTACATTAATTTTTTTTCTGTATAATAACAAAAACTCATTCCATTCTAACAGACCAATCAAACATGAGACTGAATACAATGAACCGTTGTATTACTTTCTTTATTTCTGTTACACTGTTCATTCCATTCTAACGATTTAAATAAATTTCTCCCATTCAGTTGAACAAAGTGACGACGCCTTAGCATCTGCAGTGAGTGGAAAAATGCAGCAACTTAATATACAAGAAAACAGGCACTTGGATGAACCAGAAGATGATGTCCCTTCTGTAGTAATTCCAGATCACCTTCAAGTCCAAACTGCTGATTGCTCACATTTGAGTTTTGGGAGCTTTGGTTCTAATATGAATCCAGGGTTTACTGAACCTTCTGCATCTAGGCAGTTAAGGAACAAAATCGAAGACACACCTGCTGAGGTGGATTCTTCATATGTTGGGCCTTCTGAAGCTAGGTACAAACCTCCCTTTGTATTACAGGTTGCATTATAGGAGCGGGTTGGGTAACTGGTTTAAAGTGTCAGATCAAAACGGGTAATTTTTTTATACATTGCTGAAATGTTTCAGGTCGGGCTGACCTGGAGTCACTTTATGGTCTACAATTTAAGCCTTTCATATATATTTAGAGTGTCAAAACCCAAAATATGATTCATAGAAACAGAATTAACTAACAAAATGCAAAGCACATTTATTAAGTGAATGATTTCAGGTTTTTTTCTCTAACAAACACTAATCACCTATTTATAGTGTTAGAAGAACTAACTATTTACACATAAAGTCCCTCTACTTTCAAAACTTTACACACTTATACTAAACATTCAAATACAAAGCTAATACAAAGAATTACAATCTAACAATCACCCCCTTAATTCTTTGAAACCACCAACTCCCAAAAGCTTCTTCATTTCCATAAACTTTAACCTCGGAAGAGCTTTGGTTAGGATATCAGCCCTTTGTTCATCACCACTGATATGCCTCACTACCACCATCCCTTTCTCTACTCATCCACGAATGTAATGGTATCTAACATCAATGTGTTTAGATCTTCCATGAAAAACAGGATTTTTCATTAATTGCACAGCTGATTTGTTATCCACATGTAGCATTATAGGCCCCATCTTCTTCCCTGTAAGTTCTTCTAATAAATTCTTCAACCATACTGCCTGCTGAGCTGCAGCAGTAGCAGCCATAAACTCAGCTTCACATGAGGATAAAGCCACTGTATCTTGCTTCTGGCTTACCCAACTTACAGGTCATTCACAATAGTAAAACACAATACCCGTAGTACTCTTTCCATCTGCTTTAGTTGGAGCATGTGAGCTGTCACTAAACCCAACCAACTCACTAACTCCACCATACTTGTACGAAACCCCATTATCTATAGTACCCTTTAAGTACCTCAATATGTGCTTCACAGCCTGCCAATGAGTTGTTCTTGGAGATTCCATAAACCTACTTGTGATTCCCACAGCATAACACAAGTCAGGTCTAGTTTGTGTCAAGTACCTTAAACATCCAATGACCCTTCGGTATTTTGTAACATCCATAGGTTCACATTCTTCATCTTTACCCAACTTCAAACCTGGATCCATAGGAGTCTTTGTGGCATTGCACTCCCACATTTTCTGATCTTCCAAGATCCTCTTAGCATAACATGATTGACATAAGAAAATCCCACATATTCTTGTCTCACTTCAATTCCCAAATAATACTTCAACATTCCAAGATCTGTCATCTCAAATTGGGATTTCATCATGGACTTAAACTCCTCAACAACCTCCAAAGCAGACCCTGTCACAATAATATCATCAACATAAACCCCAATTATCAGTGAACCAGTATCAGACCATCTTCTGTACACTGCATGTTCCTGAGGGCACCTCTCAAACCCAAACTTCAACAAAGTAACATAAAGCTTCTCATTCCAGGCTCTTGGAGCCTGTTTCAGTCCATACAAAGCTTTTATAAGCCTGTACACCTTCTGCTCTTGACCAGATTTCACAAATCCATCTGGTTGAACCATATAAACCTCCTCCTTTAATTCCCCATTCAAAAAAGCTGTTTTAACATCAAGGTGATGAACCTTCCACCTATTTGTTGCAGCTAATGCCATGATCATTCTAACAGTCTCCAACCTAGCCACAGGGGCAAATACCTCTTCATAGTCGATACCAAATTTCTGCACATAGCCTTTTACTACCAACCTGGCCTTATGCCTTGTAACTACCCCCTCTGCATTCTTTTTAAGCTTGAAAAGCCATTTCAATCCAATTGGCTTCACCCCTTTTGGGCATTGAACTAACTCCCAAGTCCCATTCTTCTCAATGCTATCAAGCTCATCTTGCATAGCTTTCCTCCATTTTGGCTTGTCTTTAGCTTGCTCAAAACAAGTTGGTTCCCTCATCAACCATAGTTCTGATTCCTCAAACACAGGAGGTTCAAAAGGGATCTGCTGTTGGATATCAGTTCTGTTGAACACATCTTCCATGCTTCTAAAACCTTTTGAAGGTGTATCATCATAAGTTGACCTGGGAATCAGATCATCATCATCATCTGGAGCACTTCCATCATATACACCCCCTGAATCCTGAACATGATCAACTTCAGGATCCATAACATCTTCATTAACCCCTTGAACACCATCATCATCAGGAGTATTAGAGGTCTCAGTCTCATCTAAAGATACATGACTTTGCACACTTTGAGTAACTGCCATTCCAAAGTCTGCGTACTTCTGTCTTGGTTGGCCATGCTCATCATCTTCCCAATTCCAAGGTACTGCTTCCTCAAACTTTACATCTCTGCTGACTACAACTCTACCCTTATCTGGATCAAACATTCGGTATGCTTTAGAACCTGGTTCTATGCCCAAATGAACCATTGGCTTACTCCTATCTTCCAATTTTTGATCTGATTATTCTGCACTTTCACATACCCTTTACACCCAAACACTCTCAGGTGTTTCAACTTAGGTTTCCTGTTATACATACTCTCATAGGGGGTAATTCCATCCAGAGCCTTAGTTGGGCTTCGATTCAGCAGGAAGACAGACTGTCTTACTGCCTCAGCCCACAAGTATAAGGGCATATCCATTGCCTTCAACATAGACCTCACCATGCCCATCACAGTTTGGTTCCTCCTCTCCACTACCCCATTTTGCTGTGGAGTGTATGGGGCTGTCAAGAATCTCTTGATTCCATCTTCACTACATAATTGCTCAAAAGATCTTGAAGTAAATTCTCCCCCTCTATCAGTCCTTAGAGCCTTAAGTTTGTACTCAGTTTCCACTTGAATCGGAGCCTTAAACTGTTGAAAGGCTATAAGTGCCTGGTCTTTTGACTTGAGTATGTACACCCACATGTATCTTGAGCAATCATCGACTAGCAGCATAAAATACTTGTTCCCAGCAGGTGTGGGTGGTTCTAATGGACCACACAGATCTGCATGGACAAGTTCCAGTGGGACTTTTGCTCTAAAGTTGCTAGAAACAGGAAAGGACCTACTCCTGTGCTTTCCCACTAAACAACTCTCACACAATTGTGGCTTGTGATTGATTTTTGGCATACCTCTAACCATGCCTTGCTTGGACATTTGATTAATTGACTCAAAGTTCAAATGGCCAAGCCTAGCATGCCATATCCAGGCAGTGTTGTCCATCACAGTCAACAGACACCTCGGTATTGCAACTTGCAAATGGATCTTGTATAACCTGTTCTCAGATTTCTGCACCTTCATGAGAGTTCTTCCATTGCCTTCATACACCCACAAGAATCCATTCTGCATTAATATCCTACAGCCCACTTCATCAAGTTGGCCTAGGCTTAGGATGTTACTCCTTAATGCAGGTATGTAGTACACATTTGTGACTACTCTATGTTCACCATTCTTGCACTGAAAGCAAATTGAACCCCTTCCCTTGATAACAACCACTGATCCATCCCCAAACTTCACTTTTCCTGTGACACCTTCATCAAGATCAGTGAAATGAGAATGAATGCCAGTCATGTGGTTGCTGGCCCCATTGTCAAGATACCAAGAACAAGTGTCCCCTTCCTGTGGCAATCTTTTGGGGAACACCCCCTGTTCCTCCAATAGACCTAAGTCTTTTGAGAGTTTTGCCATCAATAGGGTAGGTTCCTGATCTTCTTGGGTCTGTGTAAGGTGTGCCTCATGTTCTCCCCTCCTGGGAGCCGTACATTCACTTGAATAGTGCCCAAGTTTATCACAATTATAGCACCTTATGTTTCTCTTATCTTTCTTGTTGCCATTACCACTTCTTTCACAGTTCTCAGGGTTGGATTTCCCTCCCCAGCCCTTTGTAAACCTTCCTCTCCCTCTACCTCTTCCTTTGCTATCATGGGTGGCATTACCCCTTTGGTTCTTTGCTTTGGACTCATGTCTTGTCCTCTCTTGCCACTTAGTTTTGGTCAGGAGGAGTTGACCAGAAGTGTTTTTGCTCTGTGTGACTGGTTTCAATCTTTCCTCATAGGCTTTCAACCGCCCAACCGGCTCCTCGAATGGCATATTCTCAAGATCAGAGAACTGTTCGATTGCTACCACAATTGGCAGATACCTTCCCGGTGCAGCCTTCAACACCTTCCTTGTTTCACGTCTGGGATCACAGTTCCCAGAGCTCTGTATCTTGAGATTAATTCTCCCATTCTCCCAGCGAACTCATCTATGGACTCACTTTCCCCCATGCCCAGCATCTCAAACTCATGGTCTAGAGTTTGAATGCGGGCCTGCTTTACTCTTTTTTCCCCTACATACCTTTTCTTCAAGGCATCCCAGACTTCTTTTGCGGTCTTGAATGCAGCCACCTGCATTAGAACATCTTCTGGTAAAGACTGGAAGATGAAGGCCCTCGCCTTCTTGCCCAGTTTTACATCAACTGCAGCTGTACCAGGGGGTTCTATGGCATCCCAGATTCCCTGGGCATCCATAAAGGCTTCCATCTTGATTGACCAGGAGGTGTAATTCGTCGGGGTTAGAACCGGGATCTTGAATGAAATGGAGTCGCTAGTATCTTTCAGCACCACCTGTGCACCGCGATCTGCCATCGAGTTCGCTTAAGAGTCTTGAATTTTGGGTCGACTTCGCAGACGATCACTTTGGACGAGTCAATTACAATACGCAGGTGATTGTAATCGAGAGTTCAAGAATTGAATTCCGATGGAGTTCAATTCGATCGACGATTTGGAACCGAGCGGGAGATTATTCAGATCGATCGAAGGAGAAGAGTTTTTCAAATCGAGAGAGAAGAGGATTCTTGGATCGAGAGCCATTACTGCTCTGATACCAAATGATAGAAACAGAATTAACTAACAAAATGCAAAGCACATTTATTAAGTGAATGGTTTCAGGTTTTTTTCTCTAACAAACACTAATCACCTATTTTTAGTGTTAGAAGAACTAACTATTTACACACAAAGTCCCTCTACTTTCAAAACTTTACACACTTATACTAAACATACAAATACAAAGCTAATACAAAGAATTACAATCTAAACATCGAGCACTGTTTAACCCATTTAACTTGTTTTCTTTTAAGCTATTATTTATGGTCTACATTTAACTTGTTTTCTTTTAAGCTATTATTTTTACCTGTTTGATGTAAAGATAAAACAAAACCCATGTTTACTTTTTAATCTTTTTTTTCAATTTTTAATTTCTTTTGGATTTTAACTGTTCTTATTAACTTTTTTTTATTGCAGGAATTCTGAGTATTTTGGCGATGAGTCTATAATAACACCAGAGAACAATCCAGTTCTTCGAACAGGAGCAAATTCTGGGAATGAGTTACCTTCTGCTTCACAAAGAGAGGTATTGAAGCAAGAAAATCCTGAATCGGCACATGGGAATCAATATGGCTTTCCTTCATCTACTCCTGGATCTAATTATTCATTTAATAGCACCCAGCTATTGAACCCAGGTTTCCCTCAAGCTCAAACATCTACGCATATGCCAAACGAAGCTCCTCTTTCAAATATTATGGTACGGTTATAACACTACCACAATCTTTTATGCCTTTTCTAATAGCTTTATTGCCATAGAGCTCAATAGTATAAGCAAAGAAAAGTTTTTGCTTTAAATTCTGACATTTTGCGGGGGGTGTATGGCTTTGCATGGTTGTGCTCATTATTTGGTTAAAGTGATTAATGCCAATAACCAGTTTTGGATTATGAGCTCAGTATTTGTTGCAACAAAACTGATTATCCAAGGGCAAACTGAAGTAAAGTAATTTTTATCCTTTTCAACCTAATTTGAAAGACTTTTACATCTACTTCTCAAACATCAAATATGTTTTTCTTGGTCATTTTATATATCAATGGCATAAAAAGTTGCGGTTTGCCAAATAATTAAACTTCTTATTAACTGATTAATACATCCTTAAACAGCAGAGGTACACCCACTGATTTACACATTACTTTCGAGTTCCCATTTTATTTTGTCTGATTATCTAATTTTCAGCATTACATAATCACTTTCAGATTGCACATACAGCATCCATTGATTTACAGATTATTGTCTAGTACCTACTTCCCATTTTTTACATCTGATTATCTAATTTTGAGCATTACATAATCACTTTCAGAATGCACATACAAACACCCCTCAAGTGTTTAATGAAACAGTTTTTTTTATTGTGGGGCATGTTATAAAACCAACAGCATTGTCTTATTGTACAAAAATGGCATGTCTACTGATTGTTATTAGTTTAACACTAAAGTAATTCAAACTTGATCTCCTGTTATCTGTAGCAGGCCGCATATACAAGCTCATTACCAAACACTTTAGCAGCAAACGGTCATCCTGTCAGAGAATCTGATCTGTCATATTCACCTTTTCCTGTTAGTCAATCAATGGCTACTAAATATGGTAACTCAGCATCCTCAATCAGCGGTTCAACTATTTCTATGACAGAGGTATCTTGATGAATTTAACTTGCTTACATGCATCTTCATCGATTCTGGTATATTAGATTTTCTGTGTAGAATTTAAGCTTCTGTGCAGAATATAAGCTTCTGTGCAGAATTTTGTGTGTGTTTTTTTTTATTTATATTTTCATTTTTTGTATTTAAGTACATCCCTGCTCTTGAGTGGGATGTACTGGGTATGTTTGTTTGTTTGTTTTATTTTTTGTATTTTTGCATATTGTGGTTATCAAATAGCTTAATTAGTCCATACAGCAAGAATTAACCATATTGTTCATCCAGGCCTTAAAGACTGGTGTTTTCTCATCATCTCAACCAGCACAACCGACCCCACCAGGCAACACCATTCCTACCGGGCCTGCTCTTCCTCACCAACTTGCTGTGCACCCATACTCTCAACCCACTTTACCATTGGGCCCTTTTGCAAACATGATTAGCTACCCATTTTTACCTCAAAGTTATACATACATGCCATCTGGCTTTCAGCAAGCATTTGCTGGTAATAGCACTTATCATCAACAACTGGCAGCCATTCTTCCTCAGTACAAGAACAGTGTTTCAGTCAGCAGTTTGCCTCAATCTGCAGCTGTTCCTTCTGGTTATGGCTCTTTTGGTAACTCTACAGCAGTTCCTGGAAACTATCAAGTTAATCAACCTGCAGGCCCCGCTGGGTCCACTTTAAGTTATGATGATGTATTGAGTGCCCATTACAAAGATAACAGTCAGCTGCTCTCCTTACAACAGGTATATTTTATCTACTTTTGTTAATCATATCTGAAAGTCAAAAATACAAAAGATAAATAAGTTGAAATTGTCAAAAGTATGTTATTGATACTTAAAACTTGTGTCATTTTATTTAAAATTAGATTTTTTTGAACAAAAATATTTTATTTGTAATCATTGGACGAAAAGTGTTTCCTTGTATCAGAAAATTTCGTTTTTGACTTTCCCTTTTAGGTTTTTTAATACTATGAGAGGTTCTATATTGATATGTGACTTGCATTCTTGCAATGTTTTTTTCAGAACGAGAACCCAGCAATGTGGGTTCAAGGACCTGGGTCTAGAACAATGTCGGCTGTGCCAGGCAGTACATATTACGGATTCCAGGGTCAAAACCAGCAGTCAAGTGGGTTCAGGCAAGGTCAACAGCAGCAACAACAGCCTTCACAGAGTTATGGTGGTAGCACCCTTAACTACCCAAATTACTATCATTCCCAGATGGGAATCTCCCAGGAGCATCAACTACAGCAAAATCCTAGAGAAGGGTCCCTTGTTGGTGGGTCCCAAGGCCAACCAAAACCTCAGCAGCAATCACAGCAGCTATGGCAAAACAGCTACTAATCAGTTCATATCTGACTCGAGTTTTTCAGGGTCTTGTAATGAGTTTGAAAGCGGCAATAATTCAAGTTCAAAGTAATCGAATGATTTTGAGTTCTTGGCTTTAGCTGCTGCTGCTGCCCTGTGCCTTGAGAGAGGTTGTATTCTACTACTAGTGTTTTGTGGTCTTGGTTAGTTTGTAGGAACGTTCATGCGTGCTAATTTTCTTTAGTTTTGACCCTTTTTTATTTATTGCTCTTTGCTGTTTTTGTTCTTTTATGGGTGGTAATTCCTCTTTCATCTGAAAGTAATTTATAGCCTTTTGATGATTAAGTTTTTTAATTGGACTACAAATTTTCATAGTAGTCTTATCTCTAGCTGCTTTTGTTCTTTTATGGGTGGTAATTCCTCTTTCAAGTAATTTTTTTGCCCTATTTGGGGCAAAAAAATGAAAGCAAATCTAGTCTTCTCTTCACATTCTTTTTGTTATTTATTTAGGAGTCAAAGCATGGTTAGAAAGTCTTACATTCTAAGTTAAATGCTTTAATTTGAAATTTTGGGGATAAAAATAAAAAAGAATCAAAGCTTTCTTCTTTGCTATTCACTTCTTGGTTACGTAGATCTTTGAATTCAGTCTGATCATAGTAGTCTTATCTCTATCATGACAATCACAATCATGATTCTCATGCTTATCTTCCTTGCCTTGTCTTCAACATAACAACCAAAACTTTATCGTTCCCTTTTGGTTCTCGTTTAATGTATTCAAATGCGTGACATTTGCTGTTTGTCGTTGGTTGTTCATAAGTCACAACCTCTTGTTTGCATCACACAAACAACTAAAAATATCCTTTTTTTTTGGATTCGAAGTTCAAACATAACAGTAGCCTTTGATCAAGACAACCCTTCATCCTTTTTTCTTTCTTCCATCCCACGAACAACACAACCCAAAAAAAGTCCTCCCTTTGCCTTTCACGAATACATGCAAAGCTATTGCACAACATCAAGATGCTACTTCCACACAATTTAATCAGCCCCACACAGATGGGACGTCCTACCTGAATCGCTTAGGTCTTCCAGGCCACCTCCAAACTCAACCTTCATAGGTTTCGGCTTAAATCTTTCACACCAATCCGCATAACAGATCTTCCCATAACCTCTTCAACAATCTCTTATTGCTCGGATGTCTTCTTCACTTCCATTGAACCTCTCACTGGTTCTAATACTCCTTCACTAGTCCACTCATGTTCATTCCTTTTTGAAAACTCTCAAAGATTGATCGTTGGTTTTGTTCGTTCGTGCTTTTTTTTTTTTCTAGATCTTTGATTCTTGATCTTCCTCTCCCGGCTATGAATTTCGTAACCACCTGACACCAATTGTTGGCACATAATCGTTATATCAATACAACAAATTAAATTTGGTTTACCTTCCCCATAGACTAACTTATTGAATTTTATTAAGAACAAAACCATATATAATACTCGATACAATGCCCTCCATTACACTATAGAAGACTTGATTACCAAATCTCCTAATCAGACTCTGATCCCTAATTAAATTACAAATCAAATAAAACCAAATGTTCCGCATCTTCTACCGGTTCTTTTATGATATTATTCTCACAATTTCAACTTTAAACTGTTTAACTTTATAAACAGGTGAATCAAGATTAAACCTCCAACCAAGGTGTGATGATGCATAGCTGGCTGAAAGGGGTTTGGGTCAAAACAGATTGGGTCAATTGACAACCACTGGTGGTGGGTTGGCAACGATAGTTAAGTGGTCGTAAAACAAGTTTTACACTGTCATGCGTTCTTCAATTAACTTTGTTTTCTCCACTCAGTTTGACCCACAGGAAATTATATGACCCATTTTGATCAAAAAGTTATCATTAAGATCTAAATTAACTTGAAACATCATTGGCTTAAAACAGTTTTATTCTGTTTTGCTCTTTTGGTCTGAGGTTCTTAATTAGAGCATGCAATGTCCGGCTTTGTAAGGTTTGGGTTCAGGACTCGGACATATATGTTCATAGTAACGTAATCACCACGCATTGATCCTTTGTGTGCTTTTGGAACATTAATCGGTTAGAACTAGGATAGATGCACACAAGATATTTTTTTTGCGAATATTACGAGGATCAGTAAACCTACATTAACCATAGTCACACTAAAATTTTGTATAAAAACTTACATGTATTATAATAACATGCCTTGCAGGAATATTCACGGAAGAATATTCAAATTCAGCATATGGTAATTATCTAATCTGAATAAAAACCAACTTTAACGAAAACCATTTGAAGTTGAAGCGAATGCCCTATAAGAAACACAATAAAAGGAACTAAAGATACCATTTCATGTCTAGGAAACAAAAAAACAGTGCATCTAATGTGCATAATGTCTCCCCCAGTTGCAGAATCCAACTTGAAACGAAGAAACTGTGCCCAAACTGTATCATCATACACTGAAATTAAGATATTAAATTCAAAGTTAGAATCTTGGTGGTACTTTTATAGCATTCTTTCAGTTATTATTATAAAATATAAAAAAAACATTTTTTTTATCTAATCCAGGTTCCAAGATTATTACTTGAGGAGAGATCTTGTAAGATGTTCTCGTGCAGTTGCCAATGCTTGACTTATTGTCTGCAAAGATGAAATCAGGAATGTCGGAATGTGGAATACGAAAGAAAATTGTATTTTTTTTGTTTTCTTTGTGTTGATGTGTGCTTATGTGTCTGTGTGTGTGTGCGCGCGTGCGCGCATGTGGGGCACAGTGGTGGGGCCGTGGAGGGTTCTAATGTACCTGCTCAGATAGAGGAGCTCCAGAGTCTATACTGTGGCTTGCAACTTTTCCTGCAATCACATTTGCATCTGTTTCCAGGATGATTCTGCAAATTATAGTAGATGGGTGTTAATAAATCTAATAACTGTAAAGGTCTTTAGACAATAATACCATAGTTGAAAACAATGAGTATATAACATATTAGAGATAGTTAAGATGCAGCTTACCCGCCATCAATGATTTCATCTAGGCACAATAAAATGAGATCTAAATTTTCGAGTGCTTCTTTCTTATCCACATTGCCCCTGGAACATATGATTAATAGAGAATACTATTGATTCCTTAGAATAAAAGGTTGATGAGGTAACAAGATAGAAAGATGCATCAATTCATTGCAAACTACCTAAGCAAAAGCCCAACTGCATCAAAGAAACCTTGAAGAACGGTGGATATAATGAGCTCGTTTTCATCATCACCTCCGGTAACAAAAAAGTGAAGATCTTGAGCGAACTTGTAGACAACAATGTTGTTCTCAAACATTGTTATCTCAGCTGCACATTAGTTCAACTGTTCAACCCAAATATTACATGCAAAATATCTTGAGTATTTCAAGTTTACTCTTTACGAGTTTTTTTGAAAGGGAAAACAGAGGGGGCGTATAATGTTCTATAAATATTTATGATTGCATATGCTAACTAAATATTTAACAGGTATAATCGTAGTTAAGCTGGAAATCAGTGAGAGGTTAATTATAGAACATAACTTTTGAATATATACAGAAACCAAAGGGCTTAGCTACTAATAATCAGCAGAGGGTTAAAAGGGGATTTTAAAAAATATACCTTCTGCACGTGCATTTGTCTTTTGAGTCTTGGTAAACACAGATTTTTCAAATGCTTCTTTAGAACTGTTAGTTGGCCAGTCATCTGAATAGTACTTCACAGCTACACGGTTGCCTTCTGAATCCAAAAGCAAAATGTTCTTCACAGAAGGGCAAGTCTCCTACACACGATAAACATCAAACATAAGTCTTATCTTCGTTACTCATTACTACTTATTTTGATCACCTATAATGCTAAGACTTCCGGCAGCAGAAGTATGTAGCTCACAGATGGTTAGCACACCCTATCTAATGTTCTTTCACCCTACTCTTGATGCATTTACTTGGGGGTATTGGTCTTAAATATAGACGGAGAAATGCTACCATTTTATGTCTCATGACTCTCATATACCAAAAGATCATAGCAATGTCACATATATCCTTGGTTTTAAAAAACGTGTGGCACAAGGTGAGAGCTTCATGTATGTGAGGCGTTGCTCTATGTACAACCAAGAGGTGAAGCTCTTTCATATATAAGCCTTTCAATCAAGTAAACAGTAAAATCTTGACCAATTTTGAACCGGATGTACATGAAGCACCACCTCATGGGCCTAACGTGTTTTCAAGCAAGCCTCGCGCTCTTTCCAAAACCAAGCATAACATTTTGCAACAATGAATTCATGAGAATATAGACTATTCTATGCCCAACCACTATGAAATGAGGATGTCACTAAAGCCTAAATCATCATCTTCTTTTTCCCTAATCATTGCTTCCACCCTCTCCAACTATATCATCAGCAAAACAAAACTAAATCCGAAACTCACAATGACAATGCCATCATTAAAATCTGAAAGAACCAGCAGCTAAATTTGTTTCAATCAACAATCCATCAAATTCTACCTTTCTACTTCACCACAATCATCAAACTTACACTCTTACTGCAAACAAAACCACCGATTCATGCAGATCTAAGTCCCATAAACCTTAAAACCCTCATAACTCAAAAACGAACCAGATAGCAAAATCAAACAGCAATTTCCAACAACAGAACCGATCGCAAAATAAATTTGGAGCTTCAAATGAGACAGTAGCTTGCTGATCGCTAAACTTTCGATTCACCGATGAAAATCACGAATGCATGAACGATTAAGATTATCGCTAAACAATGAAATGATATCGAGCAACAATAGAAGCAATTGGTGTGATATATCAAGTAGATCTGATTGTAATTACTTACCATTGGATAAGAGATTTTCGCGTGAAGATTTATCGCCTTTACTTTTTGTTGCAGATTCAGATGGTGTAGAGGCGACCGATGAACAAAGTGAAGAGTATTTGTAGGAGAGGATGAGTGACCAATTTTACACATGCAATTGCAATTCTATTTGGCATGGTTTTGAAAACCAGACCGGAACGCCTGGTCCAACCGTTAGATTGGGAACCGGATTCCAGTCCGGTCCGGTTCGGTGCTTAAAACTGTTTTAACGTTGAAGTAGTGTCGAACCGGCTGTCGGACCGGGAACCGGACCGGTTGAACCGGTTTTTTATATAATTTTTTATTTTTTTTAGTTTTTAAATATATTTATAAAAAATACTTATAATTTTTTCCGTTTCTTATATACGGTCCGACCGGTTGAGTCGATCACATCCGGTTCACTGTCCGGTCCGGTTTTGAAAATATTAGTATTTGGGTCAAGTTTGGATGTAATTTTTTTTTTCTTAATCTCTAACTCAAGAGTATGCGTTTTCAAATAACAAGATCAGAGTATGCGTTTTCAAATAACAAGATCAGATAAAATGCAGTTTGACGTGGAATAACAAGATCAGATAAAATGCAGTTTGACGTGGAAAATATACAAATTATAACGGTTCACATCACGCATCACCTTTCTTTCTCTACAATTTCTCTCTCTACAATTTCTCTCTCTGTACTCTCTCTGTAACGGTTCACTAACATCATCGGAGCACCGACCGATCGGCCACCGGAGCAATCGGCCGACGTCTCACCGGCCACCACCTTCGTTCGCCGGAGCTCCACGAACACCAACGCAGCACCACCGCGTTCGCCCGAGCATCACAGGAAGAACCGGAAGCACAACGTTCGCCGGAGGACCACCTCGTTCGCCGGCGACTCACCGGCCTATCCCCACCTTCTACGCCATCTCCACAGCTCCACCTTCACCGCCCACCACAGCTCTAGCTCCACCGCCCCACCTCCCCATAGCTCCACCTTCACCGCCCGCCACAGCTTCAGCTTCAGCTTCACCACCCACCACAGCTCCACCTTCACCGCTTCTCCCCACCTTCTCCGCCACTGTCCTCACCTCCCCATCCCTCGCAACACCCACCCACCATAGCAGTCCCACTTTCCCATCACCAGCCCGTACAACCACCACCACTGCAACCCGTACAACAACCACCACCCACTCACGCAAACAGGGACCTAATTAAAATCGAAGAACCCTTAACCCTTAATTGGGTGTACATTTTGGTGAGATCGTTCCATCTCTGTTTCTTATCTCTGCTTTTAATCTTGTTTACTTAGACTGTTTGGCTGGGTTAGGAGTACTAGCATTTGCATTTCAATTAGGGGTGTCATCCATTATTTCTTGGGGGTCCATCGTGTACTGACGGATTGCTTTTGACGGATTGCTTTTGATTGTGCTTTACTTCTGCTACAATTAGGAGTACCAGCATTTGCATTTCTTTTAATCTTTGCTTTTAATCTTGTTTACTTAGACTGGTTGACCGCGTGTGACGGATTGCTTTTGATTGTGCTTTACTTCTGCTACAATCCCTCTTTTAGGGGTTGTTCTAGTGGACTCTGTCAGGTAATATAGACAGCAGGTGCCATTATGCTGCCCCGAGATCATGTTCGGTGACGAGAGGTGCGAATACAAGGAAAAAAGATTTTAGATTAAGAGTGGCATCGTGGAATGTAGGAACCCTAACTAGTAAGTTACTAGAGTTAATTGATGTGCTAAGGAAACGTAGGGTCCAGATAGCGTGTCTCCAGGACACTAGATGGTGGGGTGAGAGAGCAACACAGTGCAATAGTTATAAACTATGGTATTCAAGGTCTGATGGAACGAAAAATGGAGTAGGGTTTCTAGTTGCTAAGGAACTCCAAGATAATGTAGTGGAGGTAAGAAGATACGATGATAGAATTATGCTGTTAAGAATAGTAATAGGGGATGAAGTAGTGGCAGTAGTTAGTGCGTATGCTCCACATGTTGGACTAGGAGAAACAGAAAGAAAAAAGTTCTGGGAGAGTTTAGATCACGTTATGGGTGACATACCTAGAGAAGAAAAATATGCATAGGAGGAGATTTTAATGGGCATATCGGTAAGGATAATGACCACTTCCAGTTGGTGCATGGAGGCTTCGGGTATGGCCTTAGGAATGAAGGCGGTAAGGAGCTTCTTGACTTTGCAGTAGCGCATGACTTAGGAATCATAAATTCGTTTTTTAAGAAAAGAGAATCGCACCTAATCACGTTTAGCAGTGGCGGGAGACACACGCAGATAGACTATTTATTGACGAGGAGAGAAGATCGTAGCTCGTGGAAGGACTGTAAGACAATCCCAGGAGAGACAGTTGTGATACAACATCATATGTTAGTGGCGGATATACGCGTGAAGAGACCAATTGTCCAACAAATCAAGAGAATTAGACATACGATCAAATGGGGCCAGCTCAAAGACGAAAACATTACCATTTTTAGAGATAAGGTCATACCAATGAACCATCCTGGACCACAGGAAGACGCAAACCAAAAGTGGGAGGCCATGGCAAATACGCTCATCCAAGCAACTAAAGAAACGCTTGGAGTTACAACAAAGAGGACAGTCGACCATAAGGAATCTTGGTGGTGGAACGACAAGGTACAGGAGAAGATACGAATTAGACAACAAAGTTTTAGAGAGCTTATACGCTGTAACAATGAGGAAGAACGCCCAGAGCTAAAAGACAAATACAAGGAGGCTAAGAGAGAGGCGAAGAAATCGGTGTCAGAGGCAAAGAACGCGGCGTATGAGATGATGTATAAACGACTAGAGACGAAAGAAGGAGAGCATGACATGTTTAAGTTAGCCAAGGCAAGAGACAGCAGAAGACAAGACCTGAGAATTGTGAAGTTTATAAAGGCTGCGGATGGAAAGTTTTGGTGAACGACAATGACATCAAGGGGAGATGGAAAACTTACTTCGATAACCTTTACAACATAAAGAACCCAAATCAACAAACTGGGATAGATAATACAACCCAAACAACATAACAAAACAATTGCTATTGTAGAAGCATCACAGTAGACGAAGTTGCGAGAGCTATGAAGAAAATGGGAAGGGCTAAAGCGGTGGGGCCAGACAACATACCGATTGAAGTGTGGAAATGCCTGGAAGATGAGGGGCTCAAATGGCTAACAGATTTATTCAACACTATCTTTACGACAGGGAAGATGCCGGACCAGTGGAGAACTAGTGTCATAGTCCCCATTAGAGGTGCACAAAAGAACCGGGTTCAAAACCCGAACCGCCGAACCGACCCGGACCCGAACCAGTTCGGAACCGGTATGCCCCCAACCCGGTTCCAACCCGAAAAACCCGCCGGTTTTGAACCGGTTTTGAAGTTTCCAGCCCAAACCGGTTTGGACCCGGTTTTTCCCCGAACCGGTTTCGAACCCGGTCCAAAAAACCGGTTTGGAACCGGTTTCGACCGTTTTTTTTTGACCATTAGAAAACGGCTATTTGACCGTTTGAGGCTATTTTGTGACCGTTTTTTGGACTTTTTTTGGACCATTTTGCCCTTATATGATAGTATAAATAGGTAGTGGGTGTTATGGTTTAGTCACAACACTCAAAACTTCCAAAACGCTCAAAAACGTGCTTAAAAACGCAAAAACGCTCCTCACTCTCAACTTTCTATTCTCTCAATCTTTGAATTATGGCTTCTGAATCTTCCGTTCCAACCGGTGGATCCACAAGTGCCGCTACCGTTGTTAGAATTCTTTCAACAACGCGAAACCAAGAGATTTGGTGTAATTTCGACTTATGCGAAATGTCGAATGGTCAACATAAAGCTCGATGCAAGGCTTTTGGTTCGTTTTTCAAGTCGGATTCAAACTCGACTTTGAGAAATCATATGACCAAATGGTGCAAGTCTTTGAAAAGTACACCGAGTCAAGGGCAAACATCAATCGGAAACGATGGTGGTTTATGGAACTTCAACGTCGATATGGTTCGAGATAGAATGACAAAGTTTGTAATTCAAGAAGGATTACCGTTCGATCACTTCGACAACCCTCGGTTAACAAAATTGATTCAAGAAACTCTTCAACCACGCTACACTCACGTAAGTCGCACCACTCTTAGACGTGATTGTTTAAATCTTTGGAAACAAGCAAAAAATGATTTAAAGGTTTTATTTGAAAATTTAAAAACCGGTGTGAACTTAACTACCGACGTTTGGTCCGCCCCACACGGTTTACCGGAATCGTACCTTTGCGTCACGGCCCATTGGATAGATCCAAGTTCGTGGCAAATGATGAAACGTACGATTGCGTTTGAATTATTTGGATATCCGCATACCGGTGAAAATCTTTTTCAAATTTTAGACTATGTAATCAAAACGTATAAATTAGAAAACAAAATTTTTTCAATGTCATTTGATAACGCCTCGAACAACACATCCGCCGTTGAAAAATTGAAAATAAAATATAAACCGGTTTGTGACGGCGTATTTTTTCATTCACGATGTGTTGCACATATTATTAATTTAGTTGTGCAAGATGGTCTTGGCGTTCCTGAAGTGGAAGATTTTAAAACGTCTTTCAAAAACATGTTACGTGACGTTTTTAAAACTAGTAGAAAAAGGTATGTTAATTATAGAAAAATGTGTCGCGATACGAATTCCATTTGTTTAGGACCAAATTGGGATGTCCCGACTAGATGGAATTCGACTTGGAAAATGTTTAATAGTGCTTTACGTCAAAAAGAAACGCTTCATGTTTTCCACGATGGTCTTGCGATGCGGGGTCGGGTTGTTCCGTTTCCGTTAGAGGGTTGGGAATATATTCAAGAAATAACTCAATTTTTAGAGCTTTTTAAAAACGCAACTACAAAATTGTCGGGGGTTTATTATCCGACAAGTTGTCTAACGCTTCATCAAATTTATTTAATGACCCATAAATTAAGTGAATATGAAGAAAGAAACGAAATGTTTTCGACAATGGTAGCGCCGATGAAAGAAAAATTTAAAAAATATTTCATTGAACTACCCCCGGTTTTTACGTGTTCCGCCGCACTCGACCCGTGTTTAAATGTTTCGGGGGTAGAAACTTTAATAGATGAGATAACTTATGATTTAGATTTACATGATTATGATCCATTTTTTAATGTTAATACAAAACAAATATTTAATGAAACTTTTAAAAAATTGTTTAATGTTTATGTTGAAAAATATGGTGCAACATCAAACATCCACCGACCATTGAACGTGGAATCGAGTTCGTCGAGCTCAAGTAGAGACCCGATGATTAGTTTATACAACACTTTGAGAAATGAAAACAGTAAACGTCAAAGGGGTAACACCCCAAGTAGCGAACTCGGGAGATATATGGGAACCGATTTTTTAGCCACTATGTCTCCCGATTAATTTTTGAAATTTGATATTCTGACATGGTGGAAAGGAAAGGAATCACAATTTCCGGTCCTATCCGCCATGGCACGTGATTTACTAACCGTCCAAGCTTCCACGGTAGCTTCGGAGTCTGCATTTTAAGTTAGTGGCAGGGTTTTATCGATTAGAAGAACAAGGTTAACTCCAACATCGCTAGAGATGTGTATTTGTTTAAAGGACCACTTAGATGCGGCCGAACGAAGACAACACATATCAAACCTTGAAGAAGAAACACCGATTGAAGAAGAAATACACGAGCACGAACTCGCTTATGATTTGTCTCAACGCATTGGCACACAAACCGACGAAGACGATTAGATTAGACAAACTTGTATTCGTAATATGTATATTTTGTTTTCTTTGGTTTAATTTTAATGTAATTTTTATTGTTTATTTTTCGTAATGAATTAATTATTTACTTTTATAAATTAATGTAATTTTTATTGTTTTCTTTAGAAAAACTCGAGTATGATTTTTAATTGTTTACTTATTAAAATGAAAATAAAAACGTTGAGACAATCGTATATAATTAATCTACTCTAATAAAATAAAAACGAAAATAAAACGCGTACAATCGTATATAATTGTTTGTATAAAACTCGTATTAATTGTTTACTTATTAAAATGAAAATAAAAACGCGTCCAATCGTATATAATTAATCTACTCTAATAATTTTTAATTAATCAAAATTTGTAATTAATTTGTATATAATTTAGTTAGAAGGTAAAAAAAAAAAAAAAAACCGGGTTTTCCAAACCGGGTCTTAGACCCGACCCGGTTCGGTTCCAACCCGAACCGGTTCCAACCGGGTTGGGTTTGATGGGGTTGAAAACCGGTTCCGACCCGAACCGGTTCTTGGTCAAAAACCGGGCTCCAAATCGTTGATCGAACCCGAACCGGGTCCAACCCGACCCGGGTTCAAAAAAAAAAACCGGTTTGTGCACCTCTAGTCCCCATATATAAGAAAAAAGGAGATGTTTAAAGTTGCGAAAACTACAGGGGAATAAAGCTATTGAGTCACACGATGAAATTATGGGAAAGAGTTATTGACACGAGAATTAGACGGGAAACTCAGATAGCGTCAAACCATTTTGGATTTATGCCAGGACGCTCTACAACAGAAGCAATACACGCCATAAGGAGGATAATGGAGAAATACAGAGAAAAGAAAAGGGACCTCTATGTGGTATTCATCGACCTAGAAAAGGCCTATGACAGTATTCCGCGTCAACTAATTTGGGAAAGTCTACGACTTAGAAGGGTACCAGAGAGGTATATCAAAATAATCAAGGATATGTATGATGGGGCCAAAACGTGTGTGCGAGCACCCATCGGAGACACAGACTCATTCACAGTGGAAGTGGGACTCCACCAAGGATCGGCACTGAGCCCATTTCTCTTCACAATAGTGTTGGATGAGATGACCAAGTCTATACAGCAGCCAGTTCCGTGGTGCATGCTCTTTGCAGATGATATTGTCTTAATATCGGAATCTAAAATGGTGCTTAACGACAGGCTAGAACAGTGGAGAGCAGCACTAGAGCGCAAAGGTTTAAGGATAAGTCGCTCTAAGACAGAATACATGCATTGTAACTTTAGTGGTGAGGCGGAGGAGGACACCCAAATCAGTATTCAGGGTATGGCGGTCCCACAAACGTCTAGGTTCAAATACCTAGGCTCTTACCTGCAGGAGGATGGAGAAATACACAGCGATGTAGCGCACCGTGTTCAAGCAGGATGGTGCAAGTGGAGAGCAGCATCAGGGATCCTATGTGATAAGAGGTTTCGAGCAAAACTAAAGGGAAAGCTATACCGAGTGGCAGTACGCCCAGCTATGTTATATGGAACAGACTGCTGGGCCATAAAGAAATCGCACGAGAAACAAATAGAGGTAGCGGAAATGCGAATGCTGAGGTGGATGTGTGGTCACACAAGACTGGATCGGATAAGAAACGAAGTGTTTCGACAGAAGCTAGAAGTGGCTTGTATCGCAGATAAAATACGAGAGGGAAGATTAAGATGGTTTGGGCATGTCAAGAGGAGACCAATGGCGGCACCAGTTAGAGCAGTAGTAAACATCATCTTAGAGGGTAGGAGGAGTAGAGGAAGACCTAGATTGACTTGGGATGAGGTAATTAGGCGAGATATGATACACTTGCACCTCTCTGAGCACATGATCGAGGATAGGAGTGAGTGGAGGCGTAGAATTAAAATTAAGGACTTTTAGTTCGACCTATAGGCAGGAAGGGTATTTGAAGTCTGGTTGCGGGGCCTGATGTCTAAGTAGTCCATATCTACCCTTTAACGGTGATTCTACCTGCTCCTATGATATATGTATGCTATGTGTTGTATGATCTATTGTATACTGTATGCTATGTGTTGTATGATTTATTGTATGATGTCTTGCTATCGGTATGGCTTTTTGTATACTGTATGCTATGTGTTGTATGATTTATTGTATGATGTCTTGCTATCAGTTGGGCTTTTGCTATCGAGTCGGGGGTCTCTTTGGAAGTGGTCTCTCTACCTAATAAAATAGAGGAAAGACTCGCCTACACCTACCCTCCCCAGACCCTGCTCTTGAGTGGGATATACTGGGTTTGTTTGTTTGTTTGTTTGTTTGGTATTTGCCGTGAGCCCGTGACATGATAACTTAAATAAAACTATAGGTTGGCACATGTTCTAGACTTCTAGTATAAATTGTGCCACCACTATTTGATGTCTATCACCATGGTTTGTAGCTATTTTCGATCTAACTTCCGTCTCTAAGACTCTCATTCTTCTTTCTCGACCACTATAATCCCCTTCTTTTATCATTTTCATCGTATCTCGCTTTCTCACCCTCTCGTTCATCCTTCACGACCATCCCTTGAAACACAACCCGTTGTTAAGAAACACCGTGATAAATTGAGAGTCGCGAAATGCTATCAGATTGAATAATTTTAGAAAATAATATTAAAAAAATGAACGAGTAGTATATTATATTTTTAATTGTAACCATTTTATACGTAAAGTCACGAGTCACGTGATGTGATACGTCATAAAGAATAATGGAGTTAATGAACAGTAAAATTGAGATTGTTATTATTAACAAATCTAAATTTGAAATTAATATTGGTCAAATCATTATTTTGGATTAATGTTGGCCAATAGTACATATATTGGATTAATAAAATCCATATTAGTATTCTAATTAAAACCTTTGTTCAGTGGAAGGCTTCTCCCCCCCTTTTTTTGTTTTTTTTTTGAAATTTTCTTTTGATTATTATTATTTTTTTAAATTTTTCTTTGATTCTTTTGTTTGTGTGTTTATTTTTTTCTTTTTTTATTTGTGTTTTAATATGATTTATTTTGTGTGTGGGTTCGAGAATTTGGGATAAGGTTTTTTGTATCTGGACACGTGTTTTTGATTTGTAGGTTCGTTGACGTTGTCTTTCTCCGGTTTCCTGCTTTCTTTCTTTCGTTATCGATACCCTGACGATTCTCGCTATTAAGGTTTGGGTTTTCCTTTTGTTTGCTCTTTTTGGGGCTTTGATTTTCGTTGGTTTTTTATTTTGGACTGTGTCGCTTTCTTACGGCTTTGATTTTCGTTTGTTTTGTGTATGGTGTTGGGCTTTGATTTAGTTTTTGGGTTTCACATGTTCTGGTGTGTTATGGATTTGGGGTTTTGGTGTGTTTTACTTTGTGTATTTTACTGATTTTGATTATTTGATTATGTATTTTGTGTATTTTTTTTGTTTAAAATTTTCTTTGATTATTTTGTTTGTGTGTTTATTTTTTTTCTTTTTTTGTTTGTGTTTTAATATGGTTTGTTTTGTGTGTGGGCTCGAGAATTTGGGATGGGGTTTTTGTATCTGGACACGTGTTTTTGATTTGTAGGGTTTGTTGACGTTGTGTTTCTCCGGTTTCCTGCTTTCTTTTTTTCGTTATCGATACCCTGACGATTCTCGCTATTAAGGTTTGAGTTTTCCTTTTGTTTGCTCTTTTTGGGGCTTTGATTTTCGTCGGTTTTCTATTTTGGATTGTGTCGCTTTTATACGGCTTTGATTTTCGTTTGTTTTGTGTATGGTGTTGGGCTTTGATTTAGTTTTTGTGTATTTTACTGATTTTGTGGTTTTGAACATTCATTTTGATTTTGATTTGGGGTTACACTAAAACTCGCATACGCGCGGCAACGCGCGCGCTATAATTACTAGTTTCCTTTAAAAATGAAATTTAAGCAAAGTTTAAGAAAAAATAAATTGAAAAGAAAAAAAATATAATAGCAAAACCGGGGAAGTGGGAGGCTATGGTTCGAACTCGGGTGGCTGATGTGGAAGGAAAATGGCTTACCACGACACCAACTCATTTTCTATGCTATCTGCGTGAAGTGTAATTCAAAAAAAAAAATCTACTTACAGTATCATATTAAATAAGCTAGGAAATTTATATAAAAAATACAAAGAGCTTGTCATGTGACAAGTTGTGAGTGGTTGGACCCGTCTTGTTCACACACCTCACAAATGTTGTTGTTTTACTATATATAACTAGTAATTTCAATGTCGCGTGTTGCGGAAAGTGTTAAACTGAGTGACAGGTTTAAGATAAGAGGGGTTCATGTTCTTTTTGACATTAGTTTAAGTCACTCATAACGTTACTAAAAATGTGTTTTCTTGATGGTGATCAAAGGGCTATATATAGGTTTCGTTACTATTACGAAACGTGTAGTTTTGCTGGGTGGTCACCAAAAGGCTGCAACTTTGGCTAAAAGCGTGTTTGTTGTTTCAAGAAACCTTATTGGACTCTCTAAGTCTTATCACTTATAATAATGTTTACCCTATAATGTCATATGATCAGGAACACAATTTGTCGGACTGCAACTACAATTAATCGGACTGCAACTTCAAAACTGTGTCTCTACCCAAAACCATCTACCCTCAAATATTGAAAGTTAATTGCAACATTTGTTGTGTCAATGAAGCCACAATAACAAAGGGATTTAAATGAAAGCATCTAATCCTCATTGAAATTCAATAAGCCTACTTCTTACAACAAAATTATTTTTATTTCAGATGAACAATAATACAACAATGATGTATTACAAAAAAGAAAGTCAGATTATTCAGAATTCAAGAAAAGAAATTACGAACACTGGATATAGAAAACATAATAAATTGTGAGACTCATGAAACATGTACCACACAACAATAATCTATTTATGTTGATATGAAACCAAAACATGTACTAATAAACCACCATTTGACTGCTACACTAACTACCACGGTCTTGAATGTGCATCAAAATCTTTATTCATCGTTTTTTGGTAACCAACTGGAAAAAAATTTATACCTCAGATAGATCAAAGCAAAAGCCATGCATCTAAAACAATCATAAATCAAAAAACATAGAGCATCTGCCCATCAGCAAACAAAATCAAATAAACAATGTCAGTTAAAAACAACAAAATATAAAAGTCAGAGTACTATAAACATGCCCCTATAAAACATACATCATAACGCATCAAAGTGGATCTGTATCACAGCCAAACACACACATTTAAAATAAGAAACAACCTGAAAGTAAACAACTAACTAAGCATGACAAAGTTTCCATTAATAATGGAAAGAAATTAACATCAACTAACACAACATAAAGATAAAAAAAGAAAAAACAAATCTCACTAACACTACATATTCAAATTAGGAAATAGCCTTAAACTAAATTAAATGTTAAAAGGAATAAAACCATAGAACCCCAAATTACTTAACCCTAGAACGACTTGGATCAAGTTAAGCACCATTTGATTCTGTTAAGGAGAACAATCATGGGCTTTTGTTCCCCATGTGAAACTAAGTGTAAAGCCTTGTTGATTTACCCAGATTGACGTAGATTCGACTAAACCAACTAAGCATAATGCATACTCACAATGTAAACGGACAAATAGAAACGGTATCTGAAAATAGTGTCACAACATAACGTATATGCATTAAGATTAGATGATAACCATAGACCAAACTCACAATGAACCAGACCATAATTCATATTCATAATAGAAACAACTAAATCTGAAAAAAATTAATGAAATATTCATCCTTAATTTTAACTAAACATCTAAGATAAATACTCAACACAAATAGTGAACCTGCAAGGAATACAACCTGAAAAAAGAGAAACCTCATCTCTACCACAACAAATTGAGAAACCAATACACATTCAATAGTTTAAGTAATAGGCAACAGGGTTAATGTCTCATTCAAGCCATCTAAACTTACAGTTGGAAATATAACGAATCAATGACAAATAACCCACATGCAAAGACAATAAAACATTAGAAACAACTTATTCCACAAAAACAACAACAATCGACTGAAGATTTAACACATAGACAACAATCAGTTGAATCATATCCCAACGCAAACAAAAGAATATAAACTGGATGGCAACAAACGCTAGCGGTCTAAAACACAACAACCGGAAACGAGAAGAATAGCCTCACATCAACATGAGATAAGATTGATAAAGGTGCCAACATGGAAGCAAGAGGATCACCAAGAAAAAGTGCCGACATCACGAGAAGAATAAATTATAAGATGGACACACGTGCCAAGATGGACGAAATGAAAACACTTAAAAACTGGTGGCTAAATAAGTAATACATTGCATCACTTTATGTGGTTGTTGTGTGTTTATTGTTCTAGCTTATTTTCTTGTGTATGAAATCCAAGAAAATAATCTCACATTGAGTTTGTGCTAATTGTTATTTATATGTTAAGTGGAGTTGAAATCCAAGTGGTATCTTTTATTGATTGTATCTTCATCTTCATTTCTTGCTTTGTTAGTTTAATTCGCTAATTACTTTACTTAATTTAATATTCACAAACCCAAACTCAATTGATCGGTTAAATAGTGATTATTATTTAGTATTGGGAGCCATTGTTTCTATGGATCCATACTCGGTTCTTGCCTAAAACGATACTGCTATGCAATTGGTACACTTGGCTGTTGTATGTAGTTAGTTTAAGAATGATAATCGTTTCTTAAATTAAAACTCAATTTTGTGAAAAATCCTTACTAAAAATCTATCAACTTCTCAAACTACACTGTAGCAGGGATGGTTTTTAATATAAGGTATAACGCTTATGCATTAGTGTAAGTAGGTTATTATATGTGAGAGGTAACTTATTTTGGTTATAATGATTGGTAAATGAAAGCTTTTTGTAATTTTTTCACCTGGCAAAGTGTAAGAGAAGATGTTACGTATTAATCAATGCAGACCTAGGAATTATTTTCATGTGGGTCAAAAATTTTGATCTTTGTATATCTTAAAAAGAGTGGTTAATTTTGGGTCGGGTCATTAGTCTTTTACTAGGTTGAAATGGTCCAACAAACTTCTTTTATTCGTTGAAGTATTAAACCATGTAATAATATATAGAAGCATGAATACATACCTTAAAAATTAAAATAATCAATGACGACCAGAAAAATGATCAATCTAACAACAACCGATTAACCAACACTACCAAACCAAACAACAACACATAGGTTGTTTAAGTTTATTTTCAAAACCAACTATTGTTCTTTGGTTTTGGTTATACGTGGTTTGAAAACAAGCTTAACTGAACTAACTCAGTTGACAGAACTATTTATGTACTACAACTAAATTTTTCCAAACAATTCACTTTTTAGATACAAATTATTTTTATGGATGTCATCGTCACAATTCTTAGAATCAGACCAGACTCGTCGCTTAGACTAGCAACCAATAACATAATTACTCAGGTTGAGCCTATTTAAACCACTAGAATGAGGGGATTGGTTTAACTAATGAACAAGATGAGGTTGTTGGACACTTGGACAATGTTTAATTATTTTTAGAGTTTTTTTCCTTTTCAAAATCTAATTTACTTATTAATCTATAATCTTAGACTTTATATTTTACACATAACAAACTTAATACTTGTTTCCGTTATAAATCCACACTAAAAAAGTGAAAATAGTTTTTTTATTTGTTCAAATATATGTGTGTGTATGGGGACACATTCTTTTTCTTATATATGTGTGTGTATGGGACACATTCTTTTTCTTAGAACAAATTTTATGTTGACAACAGTGAGAATGACATAGAAATTTATACATATTGCATTACTAATTTAACGATACAATTTAGTGGACGATTATATAACCGTCTCCTGTATCACATTTACATAAAAAAAAACAAGTGTATTCAACAGTTCTTATAGTTTTAAATGCATTCTTAGTTTTCACAACTGAATGTCTCTCTATATGGGTACCCATATAAACAATTTTTTTAATATCATAAAACCATCAAGTTTTTAAAACCAATCAAACAAATACACGAGAAAAAATATTAATTTGTTATATCAACCTACTTAAATAGCTTCAAAAGTTATTATATTAAAAAGAAGATATTTCAATCATCCTTAGCACAAGTGGTTGAGATAAGATACACAAGAACCAAGTCTTCACTAAAATAAGATATAAGTTTGGGTTTAAGTGTCATCTGTGATAAAAAAAAGAGATTTCAAGTTGCCCAGTGGGTTTTCTCACTTATAGTGAGTTTCTTCTGACGGTGGTCTTGAGTTACGTATTTAAGTAATGAAGATGATCGCATGAGCCAGTAATGATTACATGGACAAGTGGCCCGTTACTGATTCAATTTTTTAGAACGACATGTTAAGGTTAGTTGTTAGTGTCACCAAGTTAGTAATTATTCACCAATACCAAGATTTTGAACCTTGAACCTTTAAGAGATGCAAAGTCTCCCCCTACTTTAGGTGGTATTTGTTTTCTGCAAAAAGATGTATGAAGTCTCTTTTGTCTGCACTGCGCAAATCATGAGCAGACATGAGTGTTTGTTTGTTTTTTTGAAAAGATTTCATTAAAAATATTTACGTGTGGTCTTCTTGATGCAGACATAAAAATATTACTTCAAATCTCTTCTCAAACCCACAATCTTCTCAACCTTTTGTTAAACTCTTCTACCATTTCTTCCGGCGCCTCCCATACCCCCACCCTCGTCCTCTTCACCTCCGACTACCATCAAGTCGCCACCGGTCACCATCGTGAACCCCCTTGCCCTCGCAAACCCACCTCGCGCATCCCCTTGCCCTCGCAAACCCACGTCGCGAATCCTAACCCGCGAACCCCAACGTCGAGTGCCCCATCCCCGGTCACCATCCAGTCGCCCCCTGTCATCCAGTCCCAACATCATGCACCCCCTTGCCCTTGCAAACCCACCTCATGCATCCCCTTGCCCTCACGAACCCACGTCTACAAAAGTTAAAAACCAAAGAGTCTTTTTATTGCAGACTGCAAATGGTTGATCCATTTAATCTTTTACGGATATTTGCAGATATGATCCGCAGACTACAGAAATTTTACTTTCGGAAAAAAACTACACCTAGCCCGTGCACCTTATCCCGTGCACCTTAGCCCGTTAAAATAAAAGAAAAATAAAATAAAGGTCAAAATCGTCAAAATGTGTGGGCTCAATTCAACAACATGCAGTGAACTCAATACTATTGTCATATTGTGTTATCATCACTTTTTGACTCTTGGTGCTCTCTCTGTGTAAAGATGGTGGTTAAGGTGTACGGACCAGCTTACGCATCGCCCAAACGAGTGTTGGTCTGTCTTGTCGAGAAAGAAATCAACTTCGAGACGGTTCCCGTCGATCTCATCGCCGGCGAGAATCTCGCACCGGAGTACCTCAAACTACAGGTACTGTTTATCATTCTTAATTTTAGATTGGTCCATTTCTGTTTGATTTATGAGCTTATTTCATGAGATTCTGATGACGATAATGATCGACAGCCGTTTGGATCTCTTCCGGTGATTCAAGATGGAGACTACACTCTCTTCGGTTAGATTTCAAAACTTCGGAGTTTGGGGGAAATGTGTTTGCATGCATCGATTGTTTAGGGTTTGTGTTTTGAAGTTGATTGTTGCGATTTGATTTGAACACATAATCGTGAGATAAGAACAAAGGGGTAGCGAAATTGCGTAATTTAGGGGAAATCTGTTTGCATGCATTAATTGTTTGTACTTTACATGTTACTACTTCATGTGGATTGGATTTCTAGGGTTTGTGTTTTAAAGTTGATTGTTGCAATCTAACTTTGAAGGCATATTGATAAGATGAGAACACAGAATGTCTAAAGTTGCAAATTTTAGGGGAAATCTGTTTGCATGCATCAACTGGTTGTACTATACAAGTTACTACTGTATGTGGATAGTATCTTTAGGGTCTGTGCTTTGAATCTGATTGTTGCAATTTGAACTTTGAAGGTCTAGTTATAAGATAAAAACACAGAATTTCTAAAATTGCATAATTTAGGGGAAATCTGTTTGCATGCATCAGCTGTTAGTACTGTACAAGTGATTATTTCATGTGGATAGTATCTTTAAGGTCTGTGCTTTGAATCTGATTGTTGCAATTTGGACATTGAAGACATAATCATAATATGAGATTACACTCTCCTCTGTGAGAACACACTTCTAAAACTGCAAATTCAAGGGAAACCCCTTGCCCATGGGCACGCCAATCCATCGTTAAGTGGTTACTTCTTGTAGATAGTATCTTTAGGGTTTGTGTTTTGAAACTGATTATTATTCCAATCTGAGGACATAAACTTAAGTTTGGATGAACAAATTTTGGTTTTGACTGTTTGATGAGTTGGCGTTTTTAATATCAATATCATGAATTCTCAACTAAATTGATCATTGAAGGTAGTAAGGTTGAAAAAAAATGAGACTTTTACTACCAATTTTACAAAATGTCTCATTTCTTTTGCAATAATGTTTCTTGTAGTCATTTAATTTGTTACTTCATTGAGACTGTCATATTTGTAATAAAATTGAAGGGGTGTGTTCAATACCGAACCGAGTTAAGTAGAGAGGTGCAACTGTGCAAGAAGTGTATAAGCAGTTGTGTAGTGCATGTAATATAATTACATGTAGTGAGAGAGTGAAAGAGAGACTTTTAAAAATGTTGGTTCAGGCCCCAATGAAACACAATTCTAACACACAAAAATAGTCTCACGAGAGCAGAATAGGTCTACTGCTTCTAAACTTCCACTTTCATTTAACAACTTGTAGACTTAAATAGATATTACTACATGCAACATGGTCTGGATAGAGGAAAGACTTGCCACCACCTACCCCTCCCAGACCCTGCTCTTGAGTGGGATATACTGGGTTTGTTTGTTTGTTTGTTTGTTTGTTTACATGCAACATGGACTAAATTAAAGCACAAAAAAGGGACTCATACTTACCGATGACTTTGACCCACTAAAACACAACAAACAGCCAATCTACTAATAATAATAGGGAAATTACTAAATGTAGGTTATTAATCTTGATTGGGTCAAATTTGGTCATCGGGTATGGGTCGTTGAGCTATATATGTTAGTTTGGACAGGTCAGAACATTATTAAGTTTTAATTGCAGTTGTTTAGGTTATTACCGATGAAAGACCGCGTACATCTTCCCTTAATGGGACGGACCCTCCCTGGACCCTGCGAAAACGCGGGAGCTCTTTGCAGCACCAGGTACGCCCTTTTAATTGCAGTTGTTTAGGTACTCAGTTGTGTTTAGTGGGTTTCAAACGTGGGTTATTATCTCTTGTTTTTAGGAGTAGGTCTTTATTTTTTCTATATATGTAAGTGTTTAGGACGAATGAAAAGTGTGTGTTGTTAAGCAGCATATCTTATTCTGTTTGCGAGTTTTCTTTGTGATTGATTGGGGTATGAACCGACACTAAACCGCTTTTGACCCGTTCAAACTGACCCGATTGACCCGACCGACGCAATCAAGATTACTCCCTACAAAAAAACCGTCTTATGTACCAGATTTAAAACAATATGTGCAAGTATCTAATATAGTTTTTGCAAATCTCTACTTAAACTTGGTTATGCTTTGGGCACCTCTCTGTAATATCTAATTATTTGTTATTTCAAATAACATAACACATTTAAGCACTATGTTCTACAATTTGTTTAATTATAGTTAATTATGCAATTTTGAATATTAATCATCCCTCTTAATACTTTTGTCACATCAGTGTGTCCCTCAGCGCATTAACATCATGTTGCTATGTTTTTTTGTTTTTCATAGAATCAAGAGCCATCATCCGGTATTATGCTGAAAAATACAAGTCTCAAGGAACTGACTTACTAGGAAAAACAATGGAAGATCAAGGGCTAGTGAACCAATGGCTAGAAGTCGAGGCACACAATTATCACCCACCACTTCTCAATCTCGTGCTCCACATTATGTTCAGCCCACACTTTGGAATAGTAAGAAACGAGCAGGTGATCAAAGAAAGTGAAGAGAAGCTCGGGAAAGTGCTGGACATATATGAGGAACGGCTATCAAAAAGCAAGTATCTGGCTGGTGATTTCTTTAGCCTTGCAGACCTTAGCCACCTTCCTTTTACAAACTACTTGGTTGGTCCTGTTGGGAAGGGGTATATGATCAAAGATAGGAAACATGTAAGTGCTTGGTGGGATGATATTAGTAGCAGGCCTTCATGGCTAAAGGTCCTTGAAATTTGCAAGTAATGGGGTTGGGCAAACCCCATGCATAAGACTCTGTTGCATGTTGCAAGTGCGGGGTCCTAGCTAGGGTGTCGAGCCACTTTGGGCCTTACTCATGTGTGGTTACATTTAAGTTTGAATAATGGTGATTCTTGTTGACTCGTGTTTGTTTAAAACATAATTTGTTTGGTGTGCAAGTATTAATCTTGAGGTTTGAACTCGCAATCACAATCACTTTACTTGCATTTGCGGTAGACTTGCAAGTTAAGACGCACATGCAAGTGGAGTGATATATTCGGTGCATAGTTGATGTTGTGATAAGAAAACTCAATAAGATGAAATGATCATTAAGATGGTTTGCAGTCATGTTTGTTTAAAACGAGACCAGGATGAAACAGTTAGACATACGACTAATAAAATAGTGAAACTCAACAAGATATTTTGCATTACTAGTTAATTAATGAATAAACGTGAAGCCTAGGGCCCATCTGTAGATGAGGCTGAGCTTATGCATTAAGCAAGCTTTAACCATATTATTTCTTTCTTATACGACTAACAAATAATATTAACCTACAATTGACTCTGTTTAAAAAAAATTAATCTAAAAAATAAATGCTCATTAAGCAAGCTGTAAATGTATAAAATTTATCTCATAAGTGCGTGCGTAACAAACTTCTCTTACCCACGTATTTGCAACTTCTCTTACCCACGTATTTGCAACGCATATGTGCGTAGGAATTCTCTTTTCCTAGTAACTGAAAAATCATAATAGAACTTTATAAAAAACCACACAATGTATTATTTTTTTAAATCTTTATCTATACCTCTTCTAAAAAATAGCAAATACGTACATAATCTCCAAAATGAAAGTTCAAGATGAAGGTTGGGGACAATAAGTGCTACAACAATAGGCGCAAGTGGTGAGATTACTCGGATAACATTCATATCTTAGTGTTTTTCACGTAAAATTGACATGCATGTATATAAAAATGCTATAAACATAAACCCTAATTAATCGTATCGTAAATCAAGATACCGACTTTAGCGTAAAACTTTGTAGATATCTCATGAACAAAAACATGTTACGTATGCATATCATCTTTGAAAACATTAAGAAAACAAGAGACTTCAAGCTAATAGAGGAAGTCATGCAAGTTGAGGCAACCATAAGTATGGAACCCAAACGGATGAAATGAAAGATAAGCGCAACCAAGAGACTTTCCGCCAGGGTGTGGACCTGTTGGGATGAAAGAAGGTGTAAGTGGTGATCAATTAAGTTCAAGAAGAAGATAATGAAGATGTTGAAGGGTGTGGACTTGTCACCCCCTTTGTTTTCGTCGGTAGTATAAATTTTTGGTCTGGTGGTGTAAATTTTTAATCCGGTAGTGTAAATTTTTATATGTATATTGAGTTCGCCCCCTTAAGAAAATTTAATTTCGCCCCCCAACCCCTTATGGGAGTGTTCAAGCTCCGCCACTTGTTTCTTTTATATATCAAGTTTGTAAAACAATTGAAGTGCTTGTTGCACAACATTAATTAAGAAGTATTGCGACGACAAAAGTCAGCCACCGTAGATGCTAAATGTGATCGGCATAGCCTATCGCGACGATTTGTCGTGCCACAGCCGTGTCGCCATAGGTCAAAATCCGGTCATCGCAACAACCACAATGATTCAAAATCCGTTCGTCGCAACGCATATAATTCAACGCCGATCATCAGAACAGGATCATAGTTAACCTCAACGTGCGTAATCGACGCCAAATATCACAATCGAACATATTTGACTCTAATTACACTATATGTTTATAAATATAATTAATAAATACAATATCTATTATAATATAATTATTACTTATAATAATGATAATAATTATAGCTAATTATTATTATTATTATTATTATTATTATTATTATTATTAATATATTAACAATAATAATATCGATAATTATAATTTTCTAATATATGGTGACGACATGTCATCGCCATAGATGTTTCATAAACGTGAGATTTTTTCCCTCCTAGCAAATTTTTTTCTTTAGTCTATGGGGACGACTCGTCGCCGCCACAAGATATACAAAATAATTAAAAAATGTTTTCACTCTATGACAGCAAACAACAACCAACCACTACCCATCAATTTGATCACACGGGGAAACAATATAAAGCCGTCGGAGAAAACATTTAACTATTTAGCTTATAATTAAACAGGTTTGTTTTTTACATTTTACAGCAGCTATGTTGCCGAAATTTCATAATAATATTAATAATTTCTTTTATTTTGTTCTTTAAAAATGCCAGTAAAATTTGAAAATCAATATGCCCAAATGCAAATGGAGGCGGGCGAGTCGCCCGCACACGAGATAGAATGTTTGGAGCTCGTCTTAAGATAAAGGCGTGGTCATACGAGAGGAGTTGGCGAAAAGTAAAAAATGTCTCTCGTTATGAACCATCAAACAGGTCGTCATCAAATTAGGATGAAGAAATGAAAGTTCTAAGGCAACAACACGCCACGTATCATCCCCTCTTTCTTTCCATAGAGGAGAGATAAATAAAAAGAATGCGTGAAATGCAAGAAAGAATGGATAAATTTAAAAGAAGAAAATCAAACCCGATAACGATGAAGATGATGACAATTAGATAGTTAATTTGTTTGGTTTGTAAAAATTTAAAATACATTTAAATTAGTAGTTTTGTTTTTTGCTATGTAACTTAAATCGTATTGATATTTGTTTAGGTATCCGTAATATATAATAGCATTCATTTGACTTATACAAATCTGTATAAAAACCTGTAATATTGGGAGAGTAACATGAAAATATGAAAAAATTAAAAATTAAAATTTAAAACAGAAGGGTCTATTATGTAGTCGCCATAGGGTTGCCTTAAATCTTTTTAAAAAATTATTGTATTTTTATATATAATAATAATATTTTCTGCTAGACCTATAGCTATCGCCATAGACCTTTTCAAATTTTGTTTTTTAAATTAAATATCAAAATACATGACGCCTACTCTATGTCAACGACTTGTCGTCGACATAGACCTCTGTGGCGACAAAAGGTTGTGGCGATGACAAAACCAGACCTATGGAGACGAGCTTGTGGCTACTAAGGCTATGGCGACGATGACATTTCGTCGCCATAGCCTATGGCGATGACAAATGGTGTCTATGACGACGACTTTTGTCGTCACTGTCGCGTCAATTTCTTGTAGTGTCTCTAACAATCACACTTTATTACCATGCATGCAGGTTCCCAAAAGTGTCAAAGATGTTTGATATTTCGAACCTGAAGATTCATATCAAGATAAGAACTCAAATTTTATCACCCTGTGTCGATTACAAGGTTCATCTCATCTTTAGATTTTGTGGTTCTAAAAAATCCGAAGCTAAACGAATGTATGTGAACTTAAAGTATAAAATGGGGAAAGAAACCTTGCATGCATATTTCGCAACATCGAGAGATCGAAGATGGATGGATGATGATCGAGTTATTTCGGTTCTTGAATCGCCGGAAAGATATTGATTTTGAGGTTCGATTAGAAAGCTTTTCGCGATGCTATTGTGGAAGGCATTCCATCTACATTGAAAGCGTTCAATTTCAAGCAATGGCTCCTGATATTTTCCATCTTAACTTCAAGTTAAAAATAGTGAAAACCAATGTTTTCAAAACCGGACCGGAAAGCGAACCGGACGACCTAGAGGTTCACCGGTCGGACCGGTCGGACCGGTCGGACCGGATTACGAACCGGATGACGTCATAAATATTTAAAAAAATATAAAAAAATCCAAATATTTAGTGTGTATGTATAAGGTATAATATTAACGAACCGGTGTTCCTTAATCCAAAACAACATCCAAAATACATATCATTCAATTAAACATAGTCCAAATTAACAAACCAGTGTTCCTTAATCCATATCCAATAATATTTTTCTATTAAAATAAAAAAAAAACCAAAAACCGGTTCAACCCGGTTCGCCGGTTCAGGTCGGACCGGTCAACCGCGCGAACCGGCCGGTTATTTTGAAAACGGTCTAAAACCAACGAACTGAACCGGCAAAGGCACCGGGTCCCGGTCGGACCGGTCGGACCGGCCGGTCCGGTCCGGTTTCGAAACCATTGGTGAAAACCCAATTACATATTATCTATTATTGGTTAACCATATATACCAATAAATGAAATATATCTAATCATAACTCCTGATAGTGACAACTACAATTAATCTTTCAATTGTTATGCAGGTGAAGCATGAAGATATCCAAGAGTTAAAGCAAGACCAAGAAGTCATTAAATCAAAATCGTTGACCGATAAGGTGAGACTAATTAAAAGATTTCCAGAAATGTTTGAAAACTATGAAAAGTTTTTTCTTTTCTTTTTTCTTTTAACGGCAAACACACGCGCGCACACACTAAGGAATGCACGCTAAAGTTCACCTATATGTCCACTTGTGTAACTTGAACACTACCACTTTGATAAAAATAAATATTAGATGTCACTAGACTAAAAGGTCACATGAACTATGAAGAAAGTTAAAAATAAATTTTTTATTCTATGTCTTGATAATAAATTCTTAATCTTTAATCATTACATTAACAGTTATTGTTAGGGTAGAATCTAGAAGAAGAAGAAGATTTACACACAATTCAGCTAATCCCTCTTGATTAGCCTTCCCCTTTTATTAATAGTCGATCGTTAAGTTCGTTACAATTAACAACCACTAACGGTATACTAACGACAGAATTACTACTAAGTCCCTTTACAACTCAATATTACAATTCAGTCCCTCACAATTCTAACAATTACATTTTACGCCTAACAATACCCCCCGGTGAAGAACATTTTTGTCCCAAAAAATGGAAGTTAGGAAAACGAAAAAAAAATCATCTTTGAATTCCCACGAAGCTTCCGTGATAGGAAGGTCGCGCCAATGGACGAGCAATTGCGCAACTAAACGACAGCCACGCTTGACAACACGATGATCCAAAACAGCGCGAGGTTGCAATGAGAAACGAGGTCCCGCAGGCAGCGGCAACACTGGAGTGTGCGACCCATGAGCTCGTTTCAGGTAAGAAACATGAAATGTCGGATGGATCATCGAAGCAGCAGGTAATCCAACCGGTAAGCAACATTACCCACCTTCTCCAAAATTAAAAATGGACCATAGAAGCGAGCAGCCAATTTGTCATTGCGGTGTAACTTGAGAGAAGTTTGAACACTTGGCTGAAGCTTTACATAGACCCAATCCCCTACATTGAATGTGCGTTCAGTACGATGAACATCCATGAATTGCTTCATCCGATTCCCAGCAGTGTTTAAGTGCTTCTTAAGCAATTGGATCATTTGCTCGCGATCGCGATGCAGCTCCTCAACAGCTGCTAAGGAAGTATCACCAAGAATACAGGGTAAATGGATGTTTGGCTTATACCCGAATAAGGCTTCAAAAGGATACATATGGTGAGTAGTATTATACCACCATTGAGCCAATGGTATCCATTTGACCCACTGCGAGGGAGAATCCATGGTCATCGAACGGAGGTAAGACTCCAGACAACGGTTTAAAGCCTCTGTTTGATCGTCAGGTTGCGGGTGATAGGCACTAGAAGTGGCCAATTCGACCCCTTGTAACCTCAAATTCTTGCCAAAAGTGACTTATAAAAATTGGATCTCGATCTGAAACAATGGTAATGGGATTACCATGGAGTTTAAAGATGTTATCCAAATAGATTTGAGCGAGAGTAGCTACGGTGTAAGGGTGACTCAAGGGAATAAACTGACCATATTTGGTGACTCTGTCAATGATCACCCAAATGGTGTTCTTGCCTTGAACTTTTGGCAATCCGGAGATGAAATCCATGGAGATATCAGTGAAAATGGATTGAGGAACTGGTAATGGATTTAAAAGTCCCGGGGTAGCAATTGTTTCATGTCACACCCCAACCTTGACGGCGGAAACGTCGAGATGTGAGAGTTAAGATCGTTCATAGCCACATAACGCTATTTATTAAATTCAAATATGTTAATCATAAGATTCATTTACAGCATTACAAGTAAAAGTTTCAAACGAAGATACATCATGAGTAAAAAGATAATAGTAACAAGATCATCCATTTAATTCTCTAAGTCAATTCCTATGTGTGAACAAGCTTCAAAAGTGGCGATCAAACTTGGGTATTTCCTGAAACATGTTAAAAATAAAAGGTCAACAATAATGTTGGTGAGATTTCCATAGTTTTCAATACATAAATATATAAAAGATGGCAATTCATGTTGTAAATTAGATAACAAAGTAACTAGGGATGTAAGACAGAATGCACAATCAAACCTTGATAAAGTTTTACAAGTCTCAACGTTTATAAGTATATACGATTAGCTAAGTATACGTGGATCAACCAAGCAAGCTTGTCAGGACCATAGATCTATGACGTCGCCAGGCTAGCAATAGTTAATAATTGTACATATATTCGACATTACATGGTAGCTACAAGGTTCAACTAACCACAACACACAAGTAAATTGCCATAAGTTTACAAGGATCACACGTTTACAAGTGCAATGCTTATAACGTAACATGTTTCACCCCAAAGTGTGAAAATATGAAAAAGGGGTACAGAAAATACTCGCTTGGAAAATTAGTATAGGTTTGACGACTAATAAGAATAATAATAGGCGTCGTTCCAACATGTATCGTCACAAGACACCTAAATATGTAAATATATTCACAAGGTTAAAGTTTTAATAATAACTTTAATGTTTTAACGTGAATTAGGGTTTTAGGTGGAATTTGGGGATGTTTATAAGTATGTTAAATATTTTAAGAAATAATTTACCACTTACGTGTTTTTAATATAAATCAAATAAAATATACTAATTGTATATCTTTCTCTATTTAGAAATGCAAAGGAAAAATTATTTGTAATAAAATTTAGTTATAAGTTGGAATAAGCTTTCATAACTTTTAAAATAATCACCATTTATAAATATATTTAGATATTGTTGAACAAATATTTTAGTGATTTAAACCACCATTTAAAGTCTATTTTATAAGAAAATAAACTAAATATATTATTTATCTAAACTATTTAATAAAAATATTGAAATATTTTATTAAATAAATTTACAGAAAATAATATGGTGTCTTAAAAATTTAGTAAGTTTATAAATCATTTTTTATAAATAAATATATTTAGTTATAACATTTGTAAATAAATTTTATAATAAAACATCAAAGGTTTTACAAGAATAATTTCAAAGAAAATAATTAATTAACTTCTAAAATAAGGAAAGTTCATAAAACCTGTTTCTATAATTTTTAGAAATTTTTATATATTTTTTTAAGGTTAAAAAGCCATAAAAAAATGTTTGAGGTTGCCCGGGTTCGAACCCGGGACCTCAAAGTTTACATGGGAGTATGTTACCATTAGGCTGGGTAGCCTATGCCTGCTAAAGGCCAGCTCTCTTATTTGATAAAGACAAGTAACATGAAAACCCCCAAATCATTATGAACCCTAGATTTATTCGGATCAAATTGAAGCTCAATTCGATTTCATTAATGTTACTAATCATGGGGCTTTTGTTTGGCGCATGAAACCGAGCATGTGGGTGAGTGTAATTACCAGGTTTCACTATAAAAATTGATGAAGACGAGAGGAACCATGTCGCGGCAGCGGAGGAATTGGTTCGAGATAATTTGGCCGTCGTTAACCCAATTAGTTGCACTTTTAGCTTCTTTAGATGATACGGAACAAAAACCTTATGTCAATTTCAGCTTAGGTTGTTCGATAGGTGGATTTTGACCGAGTTGCAGGTCCGATGTAGATGATGATTCGAAAGCGAAGAGAAGGTGTTTGTCATGTGAAATTGGAACTAGTAATAGATTATAGATAGTTAGATGATCGTTTATTGTGATTTAATTGAATTATTATTACTGTTTATTGTCTAGTCGGTTATGTGATTAAGAGCCGACGGTTACTCGAGCTCGAATGCTTCTGTAACCGGTGCTAGATCTTCAATACAGCACCCCAACCGGTTCGAATCTTTCGGTCGAGGGTAATGGTGGTTCAATTACCCTTAAAACCGGCCTATTTTTCATGGTTAGGGGGTCGCCGGAGCTTCGGCCGGTGGTGGCCGGACCTTTGGCCGGGAAATCGGGCTGGGGATTTGTTTTTAAAAGAAATTACACTTTGGTCCCCTGTGCTTTCAGCTTTGTACCATTAAATCCAAAGTTGAAATTTCAGTTTACCACAATTTTCGTTTCCAGTCCCTGTGGTTTATAAGTTATTATTTTATGTATAAAACTTATTATTTACAAGTTTTTAACTTATATAACTTATGTGTTTTCATTTATTACAAGATTAAACACTAGTAAAGCTTATTATTATTATTATTATCATTATTATTATTATCTTTATTAATTATTTTCCTTGTTCGTATTATTATTACTTTTATTAATATTATCGTTGTTATTATGATCAATTATCAAATATTTAATTGCATCAAGATTTTACAAACGAATCCTAGTAATTGCATTAATAACAAAACAAACCCTTACAAGATTTAACGATGTTAACAAACGTTTAACAAAATTACGAAAGGTCACAGTCTCCCCAACATTAAGAAATTTCGTCCCGAAATCAAAGACAAGCCTAAACGAATAGATAGGGATATTTCTTCTTCATGTGAACCTCGCGTTCCAAGGTGAACCCAGTCCACGTTTGTTTTCCCAACGAACTTTAAGGATCGATGTTGTATATGTACGGATCTTTCTCAACGTTCGATCCATAATCACGATAGGTTTCTTAACCAGAAGCAAGGACTCGTCAATTTGGATTATCATTGACAAGATAGATTCTTGAGATTCGACGCATGAAATGCTGGATAAACAATGTTGAGTCCTTAAGGCGGTTTAAGCTTATAAGCCACTTTCTCAATACACTCAAGCAATTATAAAGAGTTTACAAAATAAGATGGCATCCAGATGCTAATGGAAGGCCGGTAATGATATGAAAGTTTGATCAACGGAAATTGAGAGTCCCAAGAGTTGTTAAATAAAATGACTCAAGCTCAATGTGTATCTTCTGAATATGTATTGTTTCCTTTGGTCAAACCATCAGATTAAGAATGATTTGATATGTTGAAATTTGAGCTGGGTTCCCAAAGATGATTGGAGACATTGCTAATAACAGGAGGTGAATCGATCATCAGAATTAACGATCGATGTTTAACAACACACCACGATGACCGCCTATTGAGGTAGGTACAAGTAAATTTCTCGACTCGTTATCTCACATGAACTAATAAGAAATGCGCGGAACTAACCAATCGATCAATAATGCACCAAATGACATCAGAATTACGAGGCAATTTGAACAAATGCCAAGCTATGTCCACATTTCCTTTATGCCAAACCATGAATACCAATAATGGAAATTCATGATCCTTTTTATCCACATCGGAATGAATGTAATAACAAGTCTGGTGAGTCGCAATCAAGATAGAGAATTTAGAGATTTTCAAGATTAGGAGTTTAAAGGTTATCCAAAATGATGGGAATTGCATTTTTAATCATGGGTACAGGGTGAAACAAAGACGTCGTTCATGATCGGATTGGAATTTAAATAATTCAGAATGTCGATGTTAAAGGCAATCACAAATAGCTTTCCAAGTACGGCTTGCACACGCGGTTCATCAAATCATTGAACACAATCGTACATTGCTATAACCAGGATGGCATGACATAAATTTATAATGGCTTTACCTTGTATGAAGGATTGTTTTAGGAGTGTTATCATCATGCAATTAAGTGTTGATGATAACCCGAAGAAAAATCGATAAGAAAAAGGTTCCATAAAGCTAGATTGAAACATAACAGCGTGAGAGAGAAAAAAAATCGATTTAAAATTTAAATGTTCCAGGGTTGGAACTAAGATTACCCTAAGGTGACAACGACCTCTTTTGAGTTCAGGAATCATGGTTTAGCTTGACTGGTTAGAACACTATCGTCGATTAATCGTTATTACATGTTTCTTGTCAATTGAAGTCTTAAAACCCTTGGTAAGTTTGAGATCAAGGAATGGGAATAGTCCCCAAGATGTGGTTATCACTCCTAGCTTGGTGGTGTATTTCCCAAAGTACGACTCTTAACTACCAAGCGAGAGTTTGACCCTAACTCATTGTTAAGGATCCACAAGAATAAATTATGGTTACTTACCATATGAGGATAATCACTCCTATCTTAACGGTGAAGTTTTATAGATACAAAATATAACAAAATGAAAGGCTTCATCAAAGTACAGAATTCACTACTATTTTGATGAGGCCATTCCATTTGAGGTAAATACCATCCATAAAATTTTAAACAGGTGAAATTATCATCAAGGTATGGATTTCACGCCTATCTTAATGATTGAATTTCATGATAACAAGAAAATAATCGAAAACTGACATTTGTCACCCAAAGTACGGGATTCAATCCTATTTTGGGTGATGTCATTTCATTCATGAAATACGAGTTCCAAAGAAAACTAATTGAAATCTGTCCTTAAACAAGGAAATCACCCTGATGCAGAGGATATGATTTCATAAAACACCCAATAGGAAAACTGAAAACTATCATCAGAATGAAATTTTATTCCTATTTTAAGGAGGTAATTCCACTAGCATCAAGGTAAGAGGTTTACTTCTGTCTTGATAATGAAATTTCATAAGAACAATAATCGCGAATGGGAAGTCATCACCAAAGTAAGGGAGTCACCCTGTTTTGATGAGATAGAATCATCTAGGAGATACGAGTGCCCTTATTCATAAGTTGACTTGCGGAATCTTGCATTGCCTACGACGCAAAATGGTTAGAAGATTTTACAAAGCCCAGCTTAGAAAACAAAGAGAATATCGGCTAGAAAGTCAGAAACTTCCAATTACATCATTGTAATATTAACAGGAAAAGAAAATCATGCTTGCTAGGGTTAGGGTTAAAGTTCAGGATAACAGAGTCAATCGTGATAGGTGCTCAAATCTTGAATGGTTTAAGTCAGGAAAACAAGATCAATGACGGAAATAATTCAACACAACAATGAGATGTAAACGTTCGATTCGAAATAAACGGGAAATGCGTTGACTTCTTAAAGTGTTACGTCAAACACAACTTTACGGAAGACACCCGTATCTATAAGCGAACACCCATCTCATGAGTTCTAGGTCTGATAAACGGGTCCAACAGTTGGATCAGGTTTATGTGTACACCTTGCCTAGTGTAAGGCCCCGCTCACCGGGCACCTTACGGTTAGTTCTTCATTGCATATATTTTAGATAAACAATGTATAAACATACTTTCAATACATGAGCATAACATACGCAGCGGAATTAATAAAGAAAACATAAATACATTCTCATTCATTCATAAAAGTCATTACATCATTGACACGATTACAAAATACAACTTTCTAACTTTACTATAGTTGCTGAGGAGACACATAAAAACCCGAGATTACCTAGTAATCTCTTTTATGAGAATGCTCAACAACTATAGGGGCTTAACTATACTATGACTGCTGCTGATGAATATTCCTCAGCAATCATAGGGTCGTATAGCGACCTCTACCAAAATAAGAAAATATATTTTTCTTCATAAAGAAGATATTAAATTCAAAAATATATAAAGGAGATTTCTTGAGTAATCTCGTTGATTCAGATCCTCAAGAAATCTCGTAATGGCAGGCAACGTGACTTGTTGCGTGCGTTATGGGCCCGCAACACGTGACGTTGCAGCATTACACAATGGAGAATGCCCTCCCAAAAGAGCTGAGTAGCCGTCTCGTACCATCCTCAGCAACACTACCTGCGAACTGGAAAACACATAAAAGTCAGCGTTGCTGAGTGAGTTCTAGTTTTATAATAAGACATACTTTCTTTCTTATTAACCGTTCTTTCATACATGTGTTCACACATTATACGTACACGCAGATAACGTTATTATTATCTTTCATTCATTACTTACTTTCATTCGTGTACACTTCCTCATTTTCGTTTACTTTCATACATACATACTTTACATACTTCACATACTTTCGTATGTCTTTACTTTCATTCATACTTTCACTTCATACGTTCGAACCTTCATTCTGTTCATTCATTCATTTATTACTTTCGTTCGAACGTTCATTACATTCGGTGACATGTACACTACCCCCTTTCATCATACATACTACTGGTGCTGGACCTGTGGTAGTTAGCCACGAACGTTGTGCACAAATGCTGATCCAGTCACCTAGGGTAGGTACAAGCACCACTTATCTTTCACTTTACTTCTGGATCAATGCCATATGCTATACCCCGAACGTTGTGCACAAATGCGGGTGCTGGACCTGTGATGATCAATCACGAACGTTGTGCACTAATGCTGATCCAGTCACCTAGGGCAAGCGGCAAGGATCCCATACATACTTCTGGTCAATCACAAAGACTGACCCCGATGTGCATCCTTCGGGGTAGCTAACCCGCACACCGTTGAGCTAACACCTGCCAGGGGTGTGCACCTCCTTTCATTTGCTTGCAAGCCTTTATTACTTTCTTTCATTAATGCATGCATTCATTCATCATGTTCCTTCGTTCGTTATCTTTCACTTTACGTTCTTAATACATTCGTTCCTTTCGTTCATTCATTCACGTAAAGTTATTTAAGATAAAACACATATACATAAGGAACATACATACTCACATATCATCAGTATTCACCATTTTGTATGGCAACATCATACTATCATACATACATCATACTAACATACATACATCATGCATACACTTCTACATTCACTCACATCAGCCCTATCCGGGCGACTGAACTACCACCAGTCGCATGTCCTCCATGCGACTGGGCCATGCGGTTGGGCTATCATGCGAATGGGTACTCATACGTGCGATTGAACTTCCTTCCGTACGACTAGACACTATGCGACTGGGCTATATGCGACTAACTCTTAATCGTACGACTCAACTACTCTGCGACTGAACTCATGCGACCAAAACTCTCAGTCGCATCACCTATCGCGCGATTGAGGCTCAATCGGGCGTCTGAGCCTCAGTCGGGCGACTGGACATCAATTATTACTCATTCGGCCGAGTAGCCCTTCAGTCGCATAACCCTAACTGGGCAGCGACTGGAGTTCTTCATGAACAGCAGTCGCGAACCCCCGTACCCAAACTCGTCAAAAACCCATTCTTAGCCCAAATTGACCCTCCCAAAGCTCAGGGATTCATACAAGGACATCATACAAGCATATTCAAGTCCTACTTCTTACTATAAACGCATTACTCATAATTTACTCAAATGGGTCAACTTACACTTTTACAAAACTAGGGTTTATATGTGATTCCAGCCCCAAAATCGGTTAAAAACGTGTAAATGAGGGGTCCTAGAACTCACATTACAGGTAGAAGTAGATGAACTTCGACTCGGCTAGCTTCACGATTGATCTTGAACTCGGGCAGCACTTTCCCTCTCTTCCTTTCTGCTCTCTGTCGCTCAATGCTCTCCTCCCGACTGAAAAATGGGAGGAGAATGGAGCTGCTCCCCTTTTATACCCACTTCTCAGTCGCATCTGGTCCAGGGGCGACTGGACCTTTAGTCGCATCAACAGCATGCGATTGGACCCCAATCGCACATGTTCCATACGGCTCATACTCCATTCGGGCGGTTGAACTCCAATCGTGCGGTTGAGCTTCAATCGGCCGAATGGCCATGCGGTTGAACTCCAGTCGCATAAATCTCATGCGACTGAGGCTCAGTCGCATCACATGCTGAGAAGTCAAACTTTCGGGTGTTACACCTAGATAAAGTATCCCGAGATGCAGGTATTCCACCTTTCGACATTGCATGATTGCAGTTGTGGGACACACTTTAAGGACATTTGAAAACCCTAAGTAACAATTTATAGTTTTGAAAACCATTCGGTTTAGACGACCAATATCTTTGGATATATTAAGATCCATGTACGCATTGGTCAAGGTATAAAGATAGTTACATAAGGCGCACAACGTATAACAATGTTTAATCATAGAAATTGAGGAGCATAACGAGTTGAATATTAACGAGAACATTCTATAAAATGGGAATGAGAAGATATTAGAGTTTTGGATGATAAACCAGTCCAAGGAATCAAGGATTTTTGATATTTTTAAAATACAATTAGGGTGGTTCCATTTGGTAACGCATTACCATTTGGAAACGTTGACAAGTCAAGGTAAATTGATCCATTTGCCTTAGAAACTTGTATATGTTGACCATAGTTTATCACTCATCCCAGAAATCCCCAGGTAAGCATAATTGGTCTCACAATGAGATTTATACGATATGCTTGCCTTAGCCCGAAAGCCTTTTGTCAGGAAATCCAGAATACAGGTGTCTATGGTCACACAAATTTCTTAGGTTCATGAAATCAAAATCTTGATGAGATTTTCATAGGTTAGACATAGAGTCTAAGGAATTAAACCCATGATAATAAGTGTAGATTCCACATGTCGTCGAGAATAAGTTTAGGAAGTTTTATTTGTCGGGGAGAATCAAAGAGCCAAAGATAAGTCTAGGGGAGACAGGTAACAAAGTTTAAGCATACATAAGCAATCCTATGCTAAGGCATCAAGTTACACATAAGAAGACATAGCATTATTTAGCATGCAACCATACATCTTCACAAGAATTGAAATATGATTTTATAAGGTTCATGCATACGCTATAGTCTAGGCCACCATTTCTAATAACCTAGATCCCTATAGTTATGGGCTCTGATACCAATCTGTCACACCCAACCTTGACGGCGGAAACGTCGTGATGTGAGATTTAAGATCGTTCATAGCCACATAACGCTATTTATTAAATTCAAATATGTTAATCATAAGATTCATTTACAGCATTACAAGCAAAAGTTTCAAACAAAGATACATCATGAGTAAAAAGATAATAGTAACAAGATCATCCATTTAATTCTCTAAGTCCATTCCTATGTGTGAACAAGCTTCAAAAGTGGTGATCAAACTTAGTATTTCCTGAAACATATTAAAAATAAAAGGTCAACAATAATGTTGGCGAGATTTCCATAGTTTTCAATAAATAAGTATATAAAAGATGGCAATTCGTGTTGTAAATTAGAGAACAAAGTAATTAGGGATGTAAGATAGAATCGCAGTAATAATTGTTTGGCATTAGAGCATTTATAACCTGGGGTGTACCTTTCGGAACACCAAAAACATTCACCCTTGGCTCTTTTTTCATCAAACTATTTGCTAGTAAGTTTCTTGCTTGGTTTGTATGTAGTGATTGGATTGGCCTTGATAGGAAGGGCTGGTAGTAAAGGAAATTTTGATGTGGCTCCAATTAGTTGGCTAGGTATGGTTTTAGGAGGGAATTTGTATGAAGGTTTAGAGTTGGCAACTGTTAGATTGGCCTGAGATTGTAATCTTGCTAGAGAATGAGCTTCTCTAAGCAATTTCGGTTTAAAGAGTCGCACATAACATTTGATATTCGGCTTGAGGCCTTCAATGAACAAACTCACGGCATACTCCTCCGGTATGTCTACCTTATTCAACAACAAATCGAATTTGTCATAATGATCTTCCAAATCATCCAATTGATTGAGTGCCTTAAGATCACCCATTGCATCTTCAACTGTAGCAGAAGCAAACCATGCTTGACGTACCTTAAGCTTCTCAGGTGTTTCATCAATAGCAAAAAATGCTCACAACGTTGAATCCAACTCTCTACCTCTGTACCATCGAATTTTGGAAATTCAACCTTCGAGAAACGATTGTTACTACGATTCAATCTGGTTTCTTCCTCATCCCGATGAATAGCGCCATTCATAGTCGTTCCTCCATCGCGACTACTTCTATTAGTAGTACAAATTGATTGAAGATTCTTGATTACCTCATTCATCTGCAACTTTAATGATGACATTTCAGTAGTGAAATGATTCTTCATACTTGACATCTCAATCACTTGCTTCTCTGAATTAGTCTTGATTAGCTCCAATACCGAACGAGTCTTCTCTGCAGCTGATTCCAACTTGAGCAACGACAATTCGTGCTCCTTGATGAATTTCTCCATTTCTTGATTACGAGTCGACATCCGCTTGATTTACACAGATGGTGGCCGGAAGCGGTGGCCGAACTCATAACTCCGATGAGAATCGGTAGCTCTGATACCACTGTTAGGGCAGAATCTAGAAGAAGAAGAAGATTTACACACAATCCAGCTAATCCCTCTAGATTAGCCTTCCCCTTTTATTAATAGTCGACCGTTAAGTTCGTTACAATTAACAACCACTAACGGTATACTACGACAGAATTACTACTAAGTCCCTTTACAACTCAATATTACAATTCAGTCCCTCACAATTCTAACAATTACATTTTACGCCTAACAGTTATGGTGGTCAATGTGGCAATCAAGCAAAGGTCAGAAGCTTTTGCTTTCTGCAAAGTAGGTTGTGTATAACTTTTCTAGTGTGGCAATCACATCAAGGTTTGCTTTCTGAAGTAACTTTTTGATATTAGAATTCATAATTTTCAAATATTATACTTGTTTGTTATCCTTCTACAGATAGATACATCATACATGTTTAAAAGATACGCCAGCTTTCTTTATATTGATAATTTTATGATGAATAATAATAACAATTTAATACGTCAGCCAATGTGGGGCTAGCCCACTTGGTAGAGGGTATTGCTTCTTAGAGGAGAGGTTCTAGGTTTAAACTCAGATAATGGTGTAATATGGAGTAATTTATGAGTATGATAGGTTTGCCGTTCAAATATATATATATATATAATATAATATATATATATATATATATATATATATATATATATATATATATATATATATATATATATATATATATAGGGGAGGGATCAAATAAAACCATGTTTATAATTGAAAACCGTGAAAACCACCACTATCCAATCACATAATTTATAATTGATTAATTTTTTAGTTGTTTAAAGTATATTTAAGTAAATTTTAACCTTATTTTTGAGGTCATTGTTTATTTTTTAATTTAAACTCCAAGGTTGACGATGATAACGAATCGAGGTACGTATACGTAACTTCTATGAGTTAGATGTATTGTACACTTGGTGACACGTACTTACAAAACATAACACTTACATATGTGTAACTATTAGTTATACACTTTGTAATACGTACTTAGATATATGTAACCCCTGGTTTTTACGGTTTTCAATTATAATATGGTTTTCATTTGATCCCTCCCCTATATATATATATATATATATATATATATATATCTTGAAATAAACGTGAGCTTCTCATGCAGATCATAATTTTAGGACATAATTATACGGGTGGTCCTTATTGTTAGGTCTGATTTCACTTTTGATTCCTAACTGTTAGAAATTATAAGGTTGGTCCAATAATTGGCATAAACGTAACAGACTTGGTCCATGAAGTGGATGGACGTTAACTTTGACTGTTAAATTTTAAATGACTAAAATACCCCTAATTTAAAAAAAATGTAATTAAAATATGTTATATTTAATAAAAATGGACCCACCTTAAAAACCTTTCACTGGTCGCCATTTTCAGCCACCGTCCCCTTCTATCGTCAGCGACTCACCTTCTAGCGTCAGTGACTCACCTTTACCCCACCGCACTTCATCTTCACCACCACCTCGTTGGAAAGCCAACCGCCACCATGACACCATTGTCTTCCCGTCCATCTTCACCACCCTCTCTCTTTAGTGTCTGGTCAAAACCCTTTAGCCACGAGAACCACCACCACCAAGACCAACGATGGATTTGATCGGAGATGACGAGTATTGTTTTCATGTGATGACGAGTATTGTTTCTGACGGAACAATGATGGATTTGATCGGAATTAGGGGTTCGAGCACAGGTGGTGCATGTGGTGACGGTGGTGCTGGTGGTGACGGTGGTGCTGGTACTGATGGTTGAAGGTTGAAGGTGGTGCGGGTGGTGGTGGTTGAAGGTGCTGCCGGTGGTTGAAGGTGGTGCTGGTGGTGACGGTAGTCAAAGGTGGTGCTGGTGGTGACGGTAGTCAAAGGTGGTGCTGGTGGTGGTGGTAGTTGAAGGTAGAGGCTTTGATGGTGATTAGAAGGTGGTAATCTGAATGGTGACGAAGAAAGAGTGAATGGTATTGGGTAGGGTTGGTGTGGTGGGCCCCATAAAGTCAAAGGGTATTTTGACATTTCACACGCACTTAACGACAATAATTAACGTTCATCCACTTCAGCGACCAAGTCTTTTACATTTGTGCTAACTATTGGATCAACCTTGTAATTTCTAGAGTTAGAGACCAAAAGTGAATCAGATCTAACCAAAGGGACCAATCATGTAATTAAGTCTAATTTTAGCTTTAATTCTATGGCACTAAGCGTCATAGTTCAAGGTTTGACTAACACATAACCACAGGGACCAATCATGTAATTAAGTCTAATTTTAGCTTTAATTCTATGGCACTAAACGTCATAGTTCAAGGTTTGACTAACACACACCATTTTACATATACCATAGTAAATACTATAACCTCTAGCCATATCAACGAATGTAACCGATATTGCTTGTACAAATTAAGGTGTATATACGCATTATTTTTTTATTTTACACATGCCTATAAGTTTCAAGACAGGTGTATTTGAACAGTTGCACTTTTAAAGCATACATCTTAGTTTTTTGTTGAAATATTCTTGAAAACTCGCATGTTAAGTCCTGGTGTTCTTTGATTAACGTCTCCAAGCTTATAACTTTTATCCATCTATTTTTTTTAACAGTAAATCTAATTACTAGAAAAATTATCAAACTTACACATCATAGGATTTAAACCCATAATCGTTTGTTCAAAAAATACAACATTTACCATCAAACTGTGTCTTTGGAGGCTTATATGTATATGATCACACATATCATAATCCACTTATTTGCACTTATTTTTAAGACTCTTGTTTGATATTTATTGTCCTAAATTTGTCTTAATCAATCAAAACTATACTATCAAGGATTTAAACATGTGTATAAGCTTTAAATTTTGAAATTTGCATTTTGGCATAGTGTTTTAGAGTTCGTATTAACTTTCCGTAGCCTGCTGTATTCGATTAACATATACGGCCCATCTTAATTTTAATCACCCCTTGTAATTTGTCAGTATAAGCTTGACCCTATAGAGGACTAGCATATAGATCCTCAAACAAAACTTAAAAGTGGCTTTTTAAACCCCTTTTAATTAAATAATTATCAAAATGGTTAGGTTGGACCGTAGAAATTGTCAAAATAAACATTTGACTTTTCTCAAAGATTAATATTGATTTTAGCCCGCTATTTAAGCTTTGCCAGCTATGATCTAGCCTACCACTCGATAGCTAAAATGTACATGGCGGTTAAAAATGTATTACGGGTCCACAAATGAGCAATCATATTTTACCATCTATCCAAGATGGTTAAAAAAATACCGCACAGATAAGACTTATCCTTCAGGCTAAGATATGGCATCCAAGTTCATTGGAGGCTAAGTTTTATACTTTAATTGTCGGCCTACAAAACAAGTCCTTTGAAGGCTAAGGTTTAGCCTTTAGCCTTTGGGTACTTTAGGATATGATTTATCCAAAATGGACAAAAATATATATTATAATATATATTAAAGACTTTGGTCGGTGGCTACAGTGCCACCGACCCTCCTTAACAAAACCCTAATTCTCAAAGTCCTCTTGCACCTGTTCTGGAAACCCAAGTACCTCTGCCAATGGATCCCACACAACTGATCGAACTCCCACCCCTCCCTCCGCGGCGCCACGAGGTTCCTCCGCCGCGCAAGCAGCCGGCGGATGCTCCGTCAGCCTTCGATGCGTGTGAGGTGGATTTGCAATGGATCATCCAAAAGAAAATATGAGAATTGTGAGGATGAATTGAATCTGCATTACGGTAAGTGTAATGGTGAGGAGAAGCATCGATATAAGAGGAAGAAGGGAGGGGGTGATCGCCGGTTGTCGATGTCGGTTGTCACACCCAACCTTGACGGCGGAATCGTCGAGGTATGAGGGATAAGATTGTTCACAGCCACATAACGCTATGTTTAAATGTAAATATTCAAATTAATAGTTTCACAAGTGATTACAAACATAAGTCTCAAATACGTAATAAGTTCAAACATAAATCAAACATAACATAGCATTTTATTTATTTAACTAGGTCCACGTCCTAGTTTTATGGCAAGCTTCAAAAGATCACTCTAAACTCGAGGGTTACCTGAAACATGATAAAAATAAAAGGTCAACTAAAAATAGTTGGTGAGTTTCCCAAGTTTTCATATATAATATGAAAAGATTATAAGTAGCAATTCATGTCATAGGTTATAAGCTAGTAAGGTTGTAGAACACATATCCTTACAATCAAACCTCAACTTGATTACAAGTATATAAGATTGGTTAAGTGTATTTGGTTCCCTAGTGCACAAGCATACGGCTCCTAAGAGTCGGCAGTTCATCGACTTTAGCACCAAATAGGCTTGTCAGGCCCAAAGATCTAAGACGTCGCCAGGCTAGCAATAGTTAATGATTGTAACAAACTATGTATCTCATATAATCACTTACAACACACAAATAACCATGACAAAATATAAAAAAATTGCAAGTGCTTTATAAGTCTTAAACGTTTATAAGTGTATAATGTATAAGTATCATGTTTCACCCCAAAATGGTGCGAAATAAAGTAAAAGGGGCAAGGAAAAACTCACTTGACAAATAGGTATAAGATTGATGATTATTAAGAAATATTGTTAAACGTTCCAACGCAGTCCTTCACAAGTTACCTAGATATATGTTTATATTCACAAGCGTTGAGTTAATATTAATATTATAGTTCTAACGAGAACTAGTGTTTCATTGGAATTGTGGGGTTTTGTCCAGTAAATAAATTTATATAATAAAATTGTTTGTATTTTGATTAAGTGGAAAGAATTATACTATTTAATTATTTTAATATATAGGAGTAGTTAAGCATATTAATTGATAAGGTTTAAATATAAAATGCAAATAAATTGTTGGACCAAAAGAACAAATGAGCCAAGATCAGGAAAACCTCTAAGTCCCACATGCCACTGCAACAACTGCTGAAGACTCCCATCAGTTACAGTGTTCTCTTGCTTGAATGTCAGACTCGAGAACATCTGAAGACTCCCATCAGCTATTGTGTTCTCTTGCTTGAATGTCAGACTCGAGAGCATCTTAGCTCCAACCATCAGCTGTTCTGACAAAGTCTGAAGAACAAAGTATGAAGATCAAAGAACTGAAGAACATAGCTGAAGAAGACTCCAAAGTACTGAAGACCAAGTACTGAAGTCTGAAGTACTGATCCTACAAGTACTGAAGACTTCAAGTACTGAAGACAAGTACTGAAGAATCAAAAGCTGAAGAACTGAAGAACTGAAGACCTTCTACTGAAGCACAAAGTCTGAAGACAAAGACTGAAGACAACAACTGATGATATCTACTGAAGTCATCAGTTGTTACATCATCTGAAGCCAAGTCTGAAGACCAAGTACTGAAGACTCAGAGTTTGTCACAACAGCTGAAGAAGTCCTCTTCAGTTGTTGTGATGGTTTTTCCTTTTCAGTAGTTTATTTTGTTTCAGTAGTTGTACAACAACTGAAGAGCATGTTCTTCAGTTGTTATAGTATCAGTAGTTATAAACGACTGAAGAGTTTGTTCTTCAGTCGTTGTAGGATTTCAGTAGTTTACTTTTGTCAGCACTTAGGAACTTTTGTAAGAAGATGTCAGTTGTTGACATCTTCAGTAGTTTTATGTTTTTTCAGTTGTAATTTGAATATTCAGTGATGTCAGAAAAAGGACATCAACCCATCCTTTTGCCGCCTATAAAAGGATGGGTAACCATACAGTTTTAATGGCCGAAACGTGCGACCAATAGAACATTTATTGTTTCACAGAACTCTTCTCTCTCTATGTTTATGCTTTTAAATTGAAATATCTTTTATGTTCTTGCTTTAATTGCTAATTAATGTGCTAAATCCGCTGCAAACTTAATCTAATTGATCAACCGAGAGGCTGAGATCCTGTCAAATGGTATCAGAGCAGGTTAATCATTGATCGATTTCACTATTGATCATTTGAAACTGCTCTTTTGATCTCTCTGTTTGATCGAATTAGCAATTTGCAAGAGTTAGCCATAGAGAGTGAGTTTCTGCTGTTTCCGGCCAAAATCTTAAGGTCTTTTGGTGGTTTTGAGTTACGTTTGTCGTGTTTAAACTTGTTTTTGACCAAAACCTGAGATGACAACACCAACCAATGATCCTCACAATACTGGTTCCGCAACCAAGCCTCCGATGCTGGTTAGGAACGAGTATAACATATGGCAAAGACGTATGCTACACCACTTGGCTGTCAACAGTGCTGGTTGTTGGAAGTCAGTGGTGCATGGGCCATACAAGCCTATGGTGAGCGTCCCGGAATCTAATGAACAGGTTGCGAAGAAACCTGAACAATATTCGGACGAAGATCTAAAGCTGTTCGAAATTGATGCTAGAGCCCATGGAATTCTAGCCATGGCTATTTCTAATGAGATATATTCAGGGCTCTTGCATCATGAGTCTGCTCATGACCTATGGGTTGCTCTAAAGGAATAATTTGGAGGAACTGACTCGGTCTTAGCAAACAATAGAGAAATCCTCGCCCAATAATATGAGACATTCTCATATAGAAAGGGTGAGACTCTGACCCAGCAGTTTGAGCGGTTCTCTTGTTTGATCTCTGAGCTGAAGATGGTTAAACAAGAGTACTCCAAAAGCCAGATGAACAACAGGTTCCTCAGGTCATTGCCTGAGAGATGGGACACATATACCATTGTCCTACGCTCCAGTGCTGACCTGGACACTCTATCTCTCACCCAACTTCATGGGAAATTGCTCACTTTTGAGAGAGAGGTAGAGCAAAAGAGGAAATTGTCATCTTCTGGCAAACTTGCTGATGACTTTGTCCAAGGTAATGCTGCCTTGATAAGTCATGAGTCAGAATATGCTTCATCAGAAAGTTCTTATGATGAGCATATTGATTTCTCTACAAACTCAGAACAAGCTTTTGTTGGTGTTAGTAGTTCAGGAGGTGGTGGTGACAACTTGTGTTTTCTGATGGAGGATTTGAAGGGCATTCCAGATGATGATCTGGAAGAGATGGATATTTTGAACCAAATGGCAATGATAAATATCCGCTCTCAGAAGTTCTACAAAAGAACTGGTAGGAAATTCCCAGGACTCTCTGGCAAAACCAAAGTTGGTTTTGACAAGAGCAAGTTGAGGTGTCACAAGTGCCAAAGGCTTGGACACTTTGCAAGAGAGTGTAGATCATCTGGATCTAACTCATCTGCACCCTTTGTGACTTTTCCCAGCAATAGCTCACAGCACAAAGGGCAACCTTCCTACAGTTCTACCCATCCATCTCAGGCACAGGCACCACCTGCTTATTTTGTGCCACAGGGTCATATGCCTTATCCTTACCCCTGTTACTACATGCCTCAGCCTGGTCAAACTCAAGCACCCCCGGCTCAACCACCTCATGCTCTTCCAGAGCCTCATTCTTCCCAATCTCATCATCAGACACAACCTCAACAACAAAGCTTTTTCACCCAACTGCTGTTGACTGGAGTAGTCTACCAGAAGAGCTATCTGGTCAGGAACCACTACTCCAAGGTGCTGGTCAACATGGTGGTGATCAACCTTTTGGAAATCTTGCTCTGATGGCCCTTGATTCTGCTGAAGGGTCATCATCTAATGCCTCATCTCAGGTATCCACTGAGGCAAAAGCCAAGCTTTGTTCAGAGTCATGCATAGCAGCATTTGCTTCTATTAGAGAAGCAAATGTAGCTTTAATAGATAAAAATCTTGAGCTTGAGCACACTATTTCTAAAAGAAAAGCTGATTTTGAGGTTGTTCTAAAAGATAAAAATGATGAGATTTACAAGCTTAAATGCCAAATCAAAGATGCTAAAGCTAGGGAAGATGTACTTCTAGAGAAGTACAAAGACCTCAAGGAAACTCTTGCAACCACCCAAGTTGAGTGTGATCGATGGGTGCAATCATGCAAGGGTTTTGAAATGCTTCTCAGCAAGCAATCAGCTTCCAATGTGAAGTTTGGCATTGGTTATAATCACACTGCTCCTCCCACAGACTTCATTTCAAGAGCAGAAGTTGAATCTGATGGGGAAAGCAATAACCAATCCTTCTCATCATGTGACTTACTATCCTCTGAATCAGCATCATCAGAGATAGACTGTTACATGACCAAAAGGCTGATCAACTCAGGAGTTGTCACTAGAAGTACTGAAGGTACTGGAGAGCAAGTGACAACATCTGAAGTTCAAACCTCAAATACTGTTAGCACTAAAGAGAAGAAAACTAACAGTAGGAAAGGTTTGAAGACAGCTAGAGAGGATACCAGGAAAGCAGGCACTAGGAAGAAAACTGCTAGTACTGATGACAAATAGCTGAAGAACAAGTCTTCAGTAGTTAAATCCTCTTCAGCTGATGATCAGCATAAGATGAAGAAAAAGCCATGTGAGATATGTGGCTTGTTCAATCATCTTACTGATGATTGCTGGTACAAAAGGGGTTCCAAACTCAAACAGAAGGAGAAAATTACTGAGAGCATCAATAAAATGAAGAATGAGTTTGAAACCAAGTTTGTATTAGCAACATCCAAGCCTGAAATCCCTAAGCCCAAAGATAAATCTAAAAAGAAGGTAGGGATAACTCAGGTAACAGCTGAGGTTGCTCAGAAAAAGATGGTACAACATAGGAACTCATCATCAGCAAACTCCAATGTGTCTGAAGAGCTGAAAGCCTTATCACAGAATCAGACACAATTGGTGATGATGGTTCAGCAGCTAGTGGGAAGAGTCAACCACTTAGATGCTCCTGTGTTAAAACCACAGAAAAGGAAGTCCAAGCCAAAGGGTTCCTCTTCTGTACCATCTTCTTCACCTCAAGCTGTCACACACAACACAACTGTTAGTGCTGCACCTGTAGCTGAGAACAGACCCAAAACCAAGCAGGTTTGGGTCTCCAAGACAAACTAACACATGGTTGTGTTTGCAGGGTTCTTCAACATGCCATAGAAGCATCTGGTATGTAGACAGTGGAGGATCCATGCACATGACAGGAAGCAGCTCCCTTCTTAATGACTACTCTCAAGGAAAGAAGGGATTTGTTTCTTTTTGGCAATGATGCAAAGGGTTACATCGTCGAAAAGGCTTTGTTTCCAACGGGGAAATAAGGTTTGATGATGTTAACCATGTGGAGAATCTCAAGTACAACCTCTTGAGTGTCAGTCAAATGTGTGACAAAGGCCATGTTGCCCTTTTCACAAGCCAGAACTGTCAGATTCTGTCATCCAAAATTCTGAGTTTGATTGACAAGGCATTGGATGAACACACTCTCCTGAAGGCCAACAGGACAGGAAGAGTGTATGCCTTAGATCTTTCCAAAAAGATGGATCTAAAAGGCCATCCCTGCCTATTCTCCAAGGCATCTCCTCAAGAGTCTACACTATGGCATAGAAGGCTGGGTCATGTAAATTTCAAGAACATGAATCAGCTTATAAGCCATGGTTTAGTAAGAGGATTGCCTCTGAAGGAGTTCAAGTGTGAAGATGACTGCACTGCTTGCTTGAAAGGAAAACAACACAAAGTTTCATTCCCTTCAATAGAAGAACCAAAGTCCACTGCCTGCTTACAACTTCTGCACATGGATCTCTTTGGTCCTGTCAGAGTAATGAGCATGGCAAAGAAGAAATACTGCCTGGTAATTGTGGATGATTACTCCAGGTTTGTATGGACTTTCTTCTTGCACTCCAAGGATGAAGCAGCAAAGACAATAATGAACTTTGTGTTACAAGTAGAAAAGCAGTATTCCCTACAGGTCAAATGTGTGAGGAGTGACAATGGAACAGAATTTAGAAACCACACACTTGATGACTTCTACCTGTCCAAGGGAATTAGAAGGCAGTTTAGCATTCCTAGAACTCCTGAGCAGAATGGAGTGGTGGAGAGAAAGAACAGGACCCTCATTGAAGCAGCAAGGTCAATGTTGGCTGACTCTGGGTTGCCACTGACCTTTTGGGCTGAAGCTGTCAATACAGCTTGCTATGTACAAAATAGAGCTTTAGTAAATAAGAGGTTGATGAAGACTCCATATGAAGTTCTTCATCATTTGGCTCCTCTTATTTCATTCTTTAGAGCCTTTGGGTGTCCTTGTTTTATTCTCAACACTAGCAACCCACTCCATAAGTTTGCTAGTAAGGTGGATGCAGGGTACTTTGTTGGTTATTCATCAACTTGCAAAGCATACAGAGTCTTCAACTGTAGAACCAAGGGGGTTGAAGAAACTCTGCATGTTAAGTTCAATGAATCTCCAAAGGACAAGATTCCACAAAACCCTGTGGAGTTGTTTGATCTGGACATACTGCAATATGTTCCTTATCAACCTCCATCTGTTGAGCCTGTCAGCAGATCTCCACCTGGTGGTACTGATGATGATGAAGTCAGTACTCACCTCTTCAGGTTTAGTGACAATCTGCCTAAGTTCACTGAACCTGATGCTCCTGTAGCCTCAGCAGCTCCATCCACTACAAATGCTGATGAGATTTCTGCTTGCTCTACTTCGTTTGAGCTGCCATCCTCTACATGGTTTCAGGAATCTCCATCACCATCTGTTGCTGCTGATGGGTCTACAAACACTTGCACAGATATTATAGTTTATCAAGAGCTCAAGAATCACCCCACTTCACAAATCATTGGTGATATCCATGCTGGAGTTTCAACCAGGAATCAATTGTCCAACTTCTGCTTCTATGCTCTCTTCATCAGTCAGCAAGAGCCAAAGAACTATCATATTGCTTTAAGAGACAATGGATGGGTGGAAGCTATGCAGCTTGAGCTTCTTCAATTCAAGAAACAGCAAGTGTGGGAGCTTGTTCCATTACCCAAAGATAAGTGTGCTATAGGCACCAAGTGGGTATTCAGGAACAAAACAGATGAGAAGGGCCAAATTATCAAGAACAAGGCCAGACTGGTTGTCCAAGGGTTTGCACAGGAGGAAGGCATCGATTATGATGAGACCTTTGCACCTGTGGCCAGACTGGAAGCAATCAGACTGTTCTTAGCTTATGCTCCCTTTCACAGTCTCAAGGTTTATCAAATGGATGTCAAAAGTGCCTTCCTATATGGAAAAATAAAAGAAGAGGTTTATATGTGTCAACCACCAGGCTTTGAGGACAATAAACATCCTGATTGGGTGTACAAGCTTGATAAGGCTCTCTATGGGCTGAAGCAAGCACCTAGAGCCTGGTATGAGACACTCTCAACCTTTCTTCTAGAGAATAAGTTCACTAGAGGCACCATTGATAAAACCTTATTCATCAAGACTGTGGGACAACATAAGCTCCTTGTTCAGATTTATGTTGATGACATCATCTTTGCATCCTCTGATCCAAAGTTGTGTGATGAATTTACAAAGCTTATGAAGCTGAGATTTGAAATGAGTGCTATGGGAGAATTACAGTATTTTCTGGGTTTGCAAATCAAACAACTGGATGATGGAATCTTCATCCATCAGTCCAAGTATACCAAAGAGTTGTTAATAAGTTTGATTTACAATCCTGTAAGCCCTGTTCTACTCCCATGAGCAGCATCACACAACTAGATGTATATCAGAAAGGTAAAGCGGTTGATGAAACCCTTTACAGATGTATGATTGGGTCCTTGATGTACCTTACAGCTTCTAGACCAGACATCATGTTTTCAACATGTGCTTGTGCTAGATTTCAGGCTGCACCTAAAGAATCCCATTTGATTGCAGTCAAAAGGATCTTTAGATATCTGCAAGGTACCCAATCACTAGGTCTTTGGTATTCAGCTGGGCATTCTTGCAAATTAGTTGCTTTCTCTGATAGTGACTATGCAGGATGCAAAGTCACCAGAAAATCCACTTCTGGTGGTTGCCAATTCCTAGGCAATTGTTTAGTTTCTTGGCAGAGTAAGAAACAAACATCAATTGCTACATCTACTGCTGAAGCTGAGTATATTGCTGCTGCAAGTTGTACCTCTCAGATACTCTGGCTTCAGAACCAACTTCTGGATTATGGCATTACTGAGACTAAGACTCCATTATTAATGGATAGTGCTTCAGCTCTCTGTATTGTTAAGAATCCAGTCCAACACTCAATGACCAAACATATTGAGATCAGACATCATTTTATCAGGGATTGCTATGAGAAAGGTCTGATTGATCCTAAGTTTGTGCCTAGTGCTGATGAGCTTGCAGACATTTTTACTAAGCCTCTAGATAGTGCCACATTCCAAAATTTGGTACTAAGGCTTGGTATGCTGCAGCTTAATTGATTTGACCTATGCTGGTACTCTTAGTTCACAACTACTAAAAGCAAAGGTCAAATACAAGTACTGATGAGTAATTTAGTCTTCAGCTCTTTCACAACTACTGAAGACTAAAATGACTCTAAGTACTGATGGACATTATTTATTGAAAAACAACTGATGTAGTGAGGTGGATTACAACTACTGATGTATGATTTTCAAATAAATAAGTACTGAAGAACAAATTTTGCTCATAAGTACTGATGTGTAATCTTACACAAATACTGAAGACAAAATTTGTTCACCAGCTCTGAAGAATATTTCATCAGCACTTGTGAACATCTGATCACAAGAGCTGAAAGCATAAATATTCACAAGAGCTGAAGGGTCGATGAAACATCTGAAAGTCAGCCAAAGAGCTGATGAGTAAGTGTGGAGGCTAGTATGAAACAACTGATTTGACGGAAACAGCTGATGAGTAATTTCTCATCAGCTGATAACAACAACTGCTGTTTCATACACAAACGACTGAAGGACAAAACCATGTCTTCAGTAGTTCACAACTACTGACATCAGTAGTTCACAACTACTGAAGGCTAACACCAAGTCCTCAGTCGTTTACAACAACTGAAGCAATACCATGTCTTCAGTAGTTCACAACTACTGATCTCAGTAGTTTACAACTACTGCAGGCTAACACCAAGTCTTCAGTTGTTCCAACGTCTGATGAAGAATACTAGGTCATCAGTGTTCATAACTACTGACGACTGACAGTAACTCTTCAGACGTTCACAACATCTGAAGGACAAAACCAAGGTCTCAGTAGTTTCAACTACTGAAGACTAATACCAAGTCCTCAGATGTTACAACCACTGAAGGTTAAAACCACGTCATCAGTTGTTACAACAACTGATAACTAACACCAAAACCTTCAGTAGTTTTCTTCCAACCTTTGACTTACCCTATAAATACCCCACTTTCAGAGCATTTACTCCTCACTTGACCTAATCCTTCCAAACCTCTGAAATTCCCATACACCATTAATGGCGACCATGCAACTGAAACCTCGACACAACTGTGTCGCCCATCTTACAAAATCGCCATTATGGCCCAAGTTTCCCCAAGCCGTCGATCTTATGAACGACTCACCCTACAAAACGGCTTTTCTTCTGAACCCCACTATATACATCGACTCGTTGGTAGAGTTTTGGACAAATGTCACCGTCCAAACCGGAGAGCAGAATGGCGAGGTCTCCCTCCGGTCCTCCATCAACGGCAAACCCGTGGTTATCATCCCAGCTACCATACGACAAACCCTAGAGCTGGAGGATGCCACTCACCCCACTTCCTACCCCAAAGGTACCCTGGATCTCTCATTCACATCCCATGACTACCAAGGTAACCTCTCCGCCTCCACCTTGTTGAAGAAACACTTCCCTGACCCTCAACGATTAATCTTCCACATGGTGAACGTGTGTCTGGCTCCTAAGACCTCTTCGTGGGACCAGATGTCCACAAGGTGGCAACAGGTATTGTTCTCTATCCTTGAAAAACAACCGTTAAACTTAACTGATTTACTATTTTTGGAACTAAAGGATATGGCCACAAAACCAATTTCTAACCGATGGATCTTGTATCCTCGGTTCATTATGGCCATAATAGAGAACCAGCTTCAGGCTGAGGGACTAGTTGGGACTGGGGTCCCTGCCATGGCTGTTCAAGCTGAGGTATACTCCAGGCACAACACTGACCAAACACTCAAACAGGCTGGCCGGCTGCGAAAACCCACGCAGCTGGAACCCACAGCCTCCACCTCCAAATCCACAGTCCCCACTAAGCCAAAAGCCAAAAAGAAGCCCAAAAAGGCTACTCAGGGAGATGAGTCCCCTGAGGATGCCCCTGCCACACAAAGGCAGGATGTGCCTGCTGGTTCGATTCTCCCAGCAGGTACCACGACTCCACCCACCACAACCGCACAGGCTTCCTCTCAACAGGAGCCTGATGCAACCAATTTTGGGGCAACCACATTACTGGGGTCTTTCTCACTTGAGGAGACTGCCATTGAAGAGCACAGTCCTCCCCATGTGCACACTGCTTCTAGCCCACCTACTGATGAGACCGCCCCACTAAGCCCAACATTGGTAATAGCCAAAGTGCTGACCGATCTGAGCACTCCACCCTCTCCCCAGAACCTATTACACCTGGGGAGACTCCAACCGAAGAGGGGGTGGGTACAAGTGCCGATAGGAGCCCACAGCACAGAGAATCAGTTCAATCTCCCAGTGTGGCTAGGGAGATAGAACAATCTGGTGAGGCTGCCACTTCCCCTGCATCAACATCTGAGCAGGGTGCAGCTGGTAACATCACTAAGACCTCACCAGAGGCAATGGCCGATGATGGATCCAATCCGGAGGCCAGAAGTCCCCAGTACCATGAACAAGGGGCACATGTCATTACCGAGCCACACTCAGGACATGTTCATCCTGACCATGTCAGGAGGTCAGGTGATTCAGCTCATGCTGATGATGACCTGAGCTTCTTCTATGATGTAGTAGCTCAAAACACTATCCTAGAGGATGAGATAAGCAGACTCAAAGAGCTGCTTGCTCAAATGACTCAGGATAAAGTCCATCTGCCACCACTACCCCACAGATGCACCTTCACCCGAAGGTCTCAAAAACACTGAGCCACTCCCACAAACTCGGCCACCAGCCCCTGCTTCTGGCACTAGCTCTCAGGGTCAGAACCCCCCTGAGCAGCTGGATGCTATCCTCCAGAAATCCTTGCCTCTCATCACACCCATCCTTAAAGATATAGTCATTCAAACCCTTGATGAGAGGCTTCCCACATATATACAACCCATGGTGGAGGTTGCCATTTCTAAGGCTCTTGCTGATAGTCAAACCCCAACCAATGCACCCAAAAAGGGGAGACATCAGTGCAAGACAAGAGGAAGAGGGAGAGGAGGAGAAAGAAGCAGAGAAAGAGGTGGTGGTTGAGAGGGAGATGGCTGAGGAGAGTAGTAGGGTGAGGGAGAAAGGAAGAGGAAAGAGAGGGAGGTAGAGCAAATAGAAGTGGCTGAAATCTAAAAGGATTTCAGTATCACTGCTAAGAAAAAGGGAGAGGGAAAGAAGGTGGCTGATACTGATCTAGCAGCCCTTGTCAAGGAGGCTGATGCTGAGCATAGCCGTTCAATGAACTCTGTCATTGAACAGCTGTTCAGGCAAGGCTTTGACAAGGACACTGCCTTGCTAGATCAAGAGATCAGGAACATGGAGAGAAAAGAGATAAACTACCAATGGTCTACTTATAGCCAAGAGGATCAAAGAAACTCGAGGCTATGAGTAGATTCATTTCGAAGTACCTGGGCAGACCAGTCCTTGATGTCAAGGCATGGACCAGGGACAGACTCTTGGCAATAACCACCAAGATCTGTTCGGCTGGTGATTTTACTAAGGGACTGGTCGCTGAGGCCTATCTGAAGCCGGTGCTGGGAACAGGACACTGCTAGTAAAACTAACCAAACCAGCCCTTATCTCTAGGCTACTAGCAGTGCCTGCCAACATTCCCACACCAACAACCCAACCACAACCCACAAAACCAACTCCTTTACCACCAAAACCCGCAGCCAATGATCCACCCTTGAAGAAGAAGAGAAGGGTGCTGAGGCTGCAAGATGAAGAAGAGGATGATGAGGAGGATAGCCTGCCACTTTCAGCAGTTATACCTCTACCCAAAGCCAAACCACAAACTATCACTCCCACCTCACAGCAGGAAAAGCGACATGATGAGGAAATGCTGAAAAGCATTGACAAATGTTATGCTGCTACCACCTCTATAATAAACATGCAGAGAGAAGCTCTGAGATTATTCACCCTCAAACAAACCTTTCAATATGAAAGGAGAGGGTGAGAACTTGGCCTGACCCAAGGGTGTCTCACAGGATAGTCAAGAAGGACATGCCTGTGAGATACAAGAGCCAACTAAAGAGAATCGTATGTCACACCCTCAATTTTCACGAACGGGATTTTACCGTTAGGCGTGTGACATACCAGGATCTCAGACACAGTCATATCGAACGACACTATATGAATTTTAAAATAAACGTTTGACTTAAATTAGAGTACATAAAAGAAATGAATAACAGTGCAGAAGCGTAAAACTGAAATCTAAACTACACTGAAGTCTGAAAATGTTATGCCAAAACAAATATTCAATGCAACTAAATGAAACTGATGAATGCATGTCCTGAGTGCGTTTCCTGTAACGTGCATCATAGGCTTATGCGTTCCTGTGACCTGAGAAAACATGCTAAAATGTGTCAACATAAAGTTGGTGAGTTCACAGATTTAATCAACAAAAAAAAAATGTGTTCGTAAGCGTTTCCATAGTTTGCGTTTCAATGGTTTAGTATATATTGCATATCGTTAGGTAGCTAGCCTCTGTTCTTGTTACTTAGCGTTTCGAACCGAAGCTGACTGTTTACGTCCTATATGTGTTTGTTGTATCCCCGTCACGTCTCGCAAGACCGTGACAAATGTTAGGTCAATAAAGCACCGTTTGACCTCCAATCAAGCTAGCGCGACTAGCCCGGGCGGGGTTTGTCAGACCCAGTAGTACTACTCAAAATTACCTCGCTAATCCCATTACTAACAGTTCGATGTGTGAGGACATGTTATGTGTTTGCACTAATGTAACAAGTGATATCAATAATACTGGCAACCATTTATAAAATATGTTTGCATGTTTTCTCCCCCAAAAAGGAAAGAAAGTAAAAAGGGGCCGTGAAACTCACCTTGAATGCACATCAACGAGTAAATGAAAGCAGGTAATTAGGTATCCGAATAACCTGTATTTCATTTAATATGTATATAATTAATTAATTATTAATTATAAATTGTACGGTTTCGCGTTTACGACTCAGTTACGTTGCCACCGATTGGTTGTTTCCCTCTAATACGTAAACACTATCATGACCCAAACTCATATAATCATGAAACTCAAATATTCACACATACGACTGATAGTACATGACCTACCCATCTTAAAGCATAACGGTCCATACGCGATCCACTTTCGAATAATATACACTTATGAAGTCATAACTCACGCTAAATGTATATATTTATTTTCTTTATTCTAACACAAATATATAATATATCTTTTACATGTATATTGCATACCATAAATTGTGTACACATACAAAAGGCTAGCCCACTCACATACCATAATATACATATACCATGGATACACCTCCAGATTTACACATGCACCCTACACAATTATATATATATATATATATATATATATATATATATATAATATATATATATATATAATGTACCCACTAAATTAACACACCACACCCATACACTTACATGCATGACTCGTAATACATATATAATTATATATGTTAAATATATAAGGCACATTATATAATAAATATCACCTAGCTGTTTAAAATCTTTATATACACACATTACATACATGAGTACACATATACATTCACATACAATATAAGAACAGCATAAGCACACACTCACTTTTAGTTTGAAACTCATAAAATATATATTCCATGAGCTCCTCTGCTACACCCAACAACCATAACCCACTTTTAATTTGAAAACCCACATACATGCAACATGTATACGCATACATACATCCATTACCACCTTGCAATTACATTCACCCATGGCAGCAAACACACAATATGAACCCATACACGGCAGAACATGTACACACACCTACATAATTCTCATTCCTATACACATAAGAACACACTGCACAAAACACGTACACCTATGGAATACCCATACAATCGCTTGCACCCTCAGCCAACACAAAGTTTAAACCATACTCCTTCCCAACGGATCATAACAACCCGAACGCAACCCTGTAACTCATTCGGGGAACACACCACACTCAACACACATACATTCGGTAGCAAAAACACATACATATACGATAACAACCCCCGAACCGCACACAATCACTTGTGATAACCGTACCGAAGCCGCTTGGAACTAATTACGAGTAATGAATGAGCAAGGTCATACCGAACGGGGTTGTTGGACTGATTCGGTTGCTTCTTGCGATTGGCGGACCAGTATGGATCGTCGAGAGTTTGCGGCTAACGAAAAGAAATCACCACATACCATCGCTGCTGCTGCTTGGCGCCCGGTGGGCATCCTCACCGTCGGCAGCCACCACGAACCACAACCATCACAGTCGACACCACCGCCGACTTCCAGATCCAGAACACCACCATAATTAGCACCACCGCGACCACCATCGATTACCATCGCCATCGCAGCCACACCACTCCCGCCTTTACAGCAACCACAACCACGACTACAGCCAAAACCACCATCGCGACCGACAACCACAGCCGGAATCACAGTCCACGGCCATCATCGCGGCCGATAGCCCATAAATTCCAAGATCGACCTCCGGCCGCAACTTCTACCTTCGATTCCCGTCTTTATGTCGCGTTTTGGGAGAAATCATGACCACCACAGTGATCGGGGCATCGAGAGGAGTCCGGATTTACATGCCACTCGCCGGAAAACGTCGCCGGTGGCCTGAAATCGGAAATCGCAGGGGAGAGGGATGGGGAGCCATGACCTGCTCTCTCTCTCTTCTCTCTTCTCTGATTTTTTTTCTTAATAGAACAAGAGTTATTTACACAATGTTCCTTATAGCTTTCCTTTGTTGATGTTTTATTTATTTATTATTTATATATATATATATACACACACACATATATATATTTTTTTAACTTGTTTAGTTGAAAAGTAATAATAATAACAACTCATTGTTATTTATACTAAAATTTGGTTTAAAGTAATTTATTAAGAAGCGAGGTTAACTTGAAAAATCAAGTTGTCACATCATCCCCTTGTTGGAGGAATTTTCGTCCCGAAAATTAAGATATTATGCTCGATTAAATGTCTGAGATTTCTGTGGATTAAATCAAATGTGTGAGATTCGGTTAGGGTTGGTTGTTTGTAAAGTGTCGGACAAGCATGGTTTGACAGAGTTGTGACATCATCCCCTTGTTGAATGGAATTTCGTCTCGAAATTAAAGGAAATGGTATCTCAAGAATGAATATCTTAAGAAGTAGGTGTCTGATCGTTGAACAGTTGTGGGTACTTCTTCTTCATCTGATCTTCGCGTTCCCAGGTAAACTCTGGTGCACGCTTTGAGTTCCATCGGACTTTGACAATAGGGATACGACTGTGTTTAAGTGTCTTGACCTCTCGGTCCATAACTTCCACTGGTTCGTCGATGAAACGTAGTTGTTCGTCAACATGTATGTCGTTTAACGGAACGACGAGAGTCTCATCTACAAGGCATTTCCTCAGGTTTGAAACATGGAACACATCATGTACTCCACTGAGTTCTTCAGGTAGGTTCAACTGATAGGCTACGGGGCCAACCCGTTTGACAATCTCAAACGGTCCCACGTACCTAGGGTTTAGTTCTCCACGTTTCCCGAAACGAATCACACCCTTCCAAGGTGACACTTTTAACAGTACTTTGTCACCAATCTGAAACTCCAATGGCTTACGACGCTTGTCGGCGTAACTCTTTTGTCGGTCACGTGCTGCTGCCATACGGTTACGGATCTGCACGATCTTCTCAGTCGTCTCGTGCACGAGTTCAGGACCGGCAAGTTGACTTTCCCCAACTTCCGCCCAACAAATAGGTGATCGGCACTTACGCCCATACAGTGCCTCAAATGGAGCAGCTTTGATCGACGTGTGATAACTATTATTGTATGAAAACTCAACTAACGGTAAGTGAGTTTCCCAACTGCGCCAAAATCAATCACACAAGCGCGTAACATGTCTTCCAAAGTTTGGATCGTACGTTCACTTTGGCCGTCAGTCTTCGGATGATATGCAGTGCTCATATCCAACCGCGTTCCCAATGATCGTTGTAAGGAATGCCAGAAGTGTGAAGTGAATCGAGCGTCACGATCAGAGATTATGGAAATTGGCACATCGTGCCGAGAGACTATTTCCCTTAGGTAGATACGGGTCAATTCTCCATTCGGTCAGTCTCCCGGATTGTCAGGAAATGTGCGGATTTCGTTAAACGATCTACAATCACCCAAATGGTATCGCATCCGCTGGGCGTCCGAGGAAGTTTCGTGATGAAATCCATTGATATTTGTTCCCACTTCCAAACTGGAATTTCCGGTTGTTGGAGTAAACCGGATGGCCTTTGATATTGCACCTTAACCTTAGAACATGTTAAACATCTACTTACATAAGTGGCAATACCAGCTTTCATATTTGGCCACCAGTATAGGGTCTTCAAATCCTGATACATCTTATCCGAACCAGGATGAATAGAATATTGTGACTTGTGAGCTTCATCCCTTATCAGCTCTCGTAGGTCTCCATAGAAAGGAACCCATATTCGTTCCATGAAGTGACGAATTCTGTCAGGTTTGACCTCTATTGTTTGTCCATGCCTCGCAGTGACTCGGCTTTTAGATTCTCCGTCTTCAAAGCCTCAGATTGAGCAGCTTTGATTTGCACTGGTAAGTCAGAGTGGATAGTCATTTGTAATGCGCGCACCCGACGAGGCTTTAGGGTTTCCTTACGACTAAGGGCATCGGCCACCACATTAGCCTTGCCTGGATGATACTTGATCGCGCAATCGTAGTCGTTCAACAACTCAATCGAACAACGTTGTCTCATGTTCAGCTCCTTCTGTTCAAAGATGTGCTGGAGACCCTTGTGATCGGTGTAAATGGTGCATTTGGTACCGTACAAGTAGTGTCTCCATATCTTGAGTGCAAACACAACGGCTCCCAATTCTAAGTCATGTGTTGTGTAGTTTTTCTCGTGAACTTTCAGTTGACGGGAAGCGTAAGCAATCACCTTCTCGCGTTGCATTAGCACACAACCGAGACCTTGGATAGAAGCATCACAGTAAACTACAAAATCGTCTGTTCCCTCAGGCAGGGATAGAATCGGTGCCGTACAGAGTTTCTGCTTCAGGACCTGAAATCACATTCTTGTTTGTCACCCCAATTGTACGTAGTGCCTTTATGAGTTAACGCGGTGAGAGGTTGAGCAATCTTTGAAAACCCTTCAATGAATCGTCGATAATAGCCAGCCAACCCAAGAAACTGTCGTACCTCAGTCGGAGTCTTAGGTGTAGCCCAGTTCTTGATGGCTTCTATTTTTGTCGGGTCAACATGTATTCCATTCTCATTGACCACATGACCCAAAAAATGGACCTCGTATCCAGAAGTCACACTTTGAAAATTTAGCATACAATTGTTCTTAGTTTAGCAGTTCCAAAATCAGTCTAGGGTGTTCCTCGTGTTCTTCATTATTCTTTAAATAAATAAAGATGTCATCAATGAAGAAGATGACAAACTTGTCTAAATAGAGTTTACACACTCGGTTCATGAGGTTCATGGAAACCGCTAGTGCGTTGGTCAACCCAAACAGCATAACCAAAAACTCATAGTGGTCATACTAGTTAAGTATTCTAGAAATACTTCTGGGAAGTCTCTGACAACTGGAATATCTTTAACCCGCTTCTCATCCGCCTTCTTCTCTGTAATTAGTGTCAGTAGAGAGAAATCCCTTTTCTTGAGACATTTATGCACCTTCACGTTTGAGATGATGCCAACCACCACACCAACCCTGTCGCCTTCTACCGCAGGTATTCCACCACTAAGAAGAGGTAACTTAATTAGTTTGTTTCCACAAATGATCTATGTTTGGTTTTTGGACAACCCATCCATTTTTGACCATGACATCGTAGTTACCATGGGTAATAGAAATCAGACTTATATCGAACGAATGTCTAGACACACCTAGATCATAACTGCCAAGCACACGGGTGGCGGTTATAATTGTACTTGCTATTTATAATGGAAAGGCAGAGATGAAATGAACGAGGTTGTCATAATATCTTGTTATTTGGTCCTACGCCAAACGTAGTTAGCCGGAAAAATCCGATTGTGTCCCATCACTAGGGAACAAGCAAATATAATGTACGCTTAAACATGATAAATATCAAATGAAATGAATGTTGGAACGCTCAAATTACCAAGATTTTAAGTCTTATGATCAATTCAATGAACAAGGACTACACGCGCCAAGAATATTATCACCTTATTGCAACTCTTGAAGATCTGGCACAATGTAGATCGATAGTGTTACATGAACATTGAAATGCTAAAAAGAGCACGTCTCATAGAGACTAGGGCTAATGTCATAACACGAGTCTCATTAAGGATCGGGGTAAATGAGAACCTTCATACTAGTAGGAATGAAGGATTTGTTTGCATATCGATAGTGAGGTTTCATGAAAACCGAGACCTCATGTCTCCAAGTTTAGAAGTGAAAATTTATACTGATTATGACCGTTATCACCCAATAGAGTTACCAGAATTCTCATGCACGACAAATTACAATTACGTGTGCACCCGTGATTCTAATTTGTTTTGCATGGTCACACATGGTTCCTCCTATTCGAGATAACATACCTTGTCCAGTACCGAGTGTTATCAATGATAGAAGCATCAAAGATATATTTGTTATACCAAGAGTCAAATAACTAAGGTTGTACTAAGGTTGTACAAGTGATTTGGTTGAGATAACAACGGGAATCAAGACAATTTGACCCTTTTTCCCTTCGAAGTTCTAGGTGTTTGGATGTCTAAGTCCGATTCTCTAATCGACTTGAATATCTTAGTTGTCCCTCATTTACTGCTCTGACTAGTGTAGAGGATAGGATATGTTGGGAATAGTAACAAGTGTGAGAGAGTTGGAAGAGTGAGGTATTGTTCTTTTTGTTTGTCATCGTTAAGCTTATCGCGTGTGTTAGAAAAGAGTTTCGTGTTCCAATCATGGAAATGTTTGATTCAATTCGTTGTTGCTTTCACTCCGCGAGTGAAGGATCAAGTGTAAGCGTTGGTTGTGAGCGAGCGGGATTCTCCGCCCCTCTGTCAGCCGGTAATGACACACATGTCATACCCATAGTGTTATGTTTGCTCAGCAGTGTAATGTCAATGCACCAGAAGGTTGTTTGCATAATAGTGGTAACCATGTAAAAGTGTCTGTGCAATACTAGTGTTGTGTCTAAGGCTATAGTCTAGATGCAATGCAATCCTAGTTCTCTATAACCTGTGGCTCTGATACCAATCTGTCACACCCTCAATTTTCACGAACGGGATTTTACCGTTAGGCGTGTGACATACCAGGATCTCAGACACAGTCATATCGAACGACACTATATGAATTTTAAAAATAAACGTTTGACTTAAATCAGAGTACATAAAAGAAATGAATAACAGTGCGGAAGCGTAAAACTGAAATCTAAACTACACTGAAAGTCTGAAAATGTTATGCCAAAACAAATATTCAATGCAACTAAATGAAACTGATGAATGCATGTCCTGAGTGCGTTTCCTGTAACGTGCATCATAGGCTTATGCGTTCCTGTGACCTGAGAAAACATGCTAAAATGTGTCAACATAAAGTTGGTGAGTTCACAGATTTAATCAACAAAAAAAAAAATGTGTTCGTAAGCGTTTCCATAGTTTGCGTTTCAATGGTTTAGTATATATTGCATATCGTTAGGTAGCTAGCCTCTGTTCTTGTTACTTAGCGTTTCGAACCGAAGCTGACTGTTTACGTCCTATATGTGTTTGTTGTATCCCCGTCACGTCTCGCAAGACCGTGACAAATGTTAGGTCAATAAAGCACCCGTTTGACCTCCAATCAAGCTAGCGCGACTAGCCCGGGCGGGGTTTGTCAGACCCAGTAGTACTACTCAAAATTACCTCGCTAATCCCATTACTAACAGTTCGATTGTGTGAGGACATGTTATGTGTTTGCACTAATGTAACAAGTGATATCAATAATACTGGCAACCATTTATAAAATATGTTTGCATGTTTTCCTCCCCCAAAAAGGAAAGAAAGTAAAAAGGGGCCGTGAAACTCACCTTGAATGCACATCAACGAGTAAATGAAAGCAGGTAATTAGGTATCCGAATAACCTGTATTTCATTTAATATGTATATAATTAATATTAATTATTAATTATAAATTGTACGGTTTCGCGTTTACGACTCGGTTACGGTGCCACCGATTGGTTGTTTCCCCTCTAATACGTAAACACTATCATGACCCAAACTCATATAATCATGAAACTCAAATATTCACACATACGACTGATAGTACATGACCTACCCATCTTAAGCATAACGGTCCATACGCGATCCACTTTCGAATAATATACACTTATGAAGTCATAACTCACGCTAAATGTATATATTTATTTTCTTTATTCTAACACAAATATATAATATATCTTTTACATGTATATTGCATACCATAAATTGTGTACACATACAAAAGGCTAGCCCACTCACATACCATAATATACATATACCATGGATACACCTCCAGATTTACACATGCACCCTACACAATTATATATATATATATATATATATATATATATATATATATATATATATATATATATATAATATATATATATATATATATATATATATATATAATGTACCCACTAAATTAACACACCACACCCATACACTTACATGCATGACTCGTAATACATATATAATTATATATGTTAAATATAAGGCACATTATATAATAAATATCACCTAGCTGTTTAAAATCTTTATATACACACATTACATACATGAGTACACATATACATTCACATACAATATAGGAACAGCATAAGCACACACTCACTTTTAGTTTGAAACTCATAAAATATATATTCCATGAGCTCCTCTGCTACACCCAACAACCATAACCCACTTTTAATTTGAAAACCCACATACATGCAACATGTATACGCATACATACATCCATTACCACCTTGCAATTACATTCACCCATGGCAGCAAACACACACATATATGAACCCATACACGGCAGAACATGTACACACACCTACATAATTCTCATTCCTATACACATAAGAACACACTGCACAAAACACGTACACCTATGGAATACCCATACAATCGCTTGCACCCTCAGCCAACACAAAGTTTAAACCATACTCCTTCCCAACGGATCATAACAACCCGAACGCAACCCTGTAACTCATTCGGGGAACACACCACACTCAACACACATACATTCGGTAGCAAAAACACATACATATACGATAACAACCCCGAACCGCACACAATCACTTGTGATAACCGTAACCGAAGCCGCTTGGAACTAATTACGAGTAATGAATGAGCAAGGTCATACCGAACGGGTTGTTGGACTGATTCGGTTGCTTCTTGCGATTGGCGGACCAGTATGGATCGTCGAGAGTTTGCGGCTAACGAAAAGAAATCACCACATACCATCGCTGCTGCTGCTTGGCGCCCGGTGGGCATCCTCACCGTCGGCAGCCACCACGAACCACAACCATCACAGTCGACACCACCGCCGACTTCCAGATCCAGAACACCACCATAATTAGCACCACCGCGACCACCATCGATTACCATCGCCATCGCAGCCACACCACTCCCGCCTTTACAGCAACCACAACCACGACTACAGCCAAAACCACTATCGCGACCGACAACCACAGCCGGAATCACAGTCCACGGCCATCATCGCGGCCGATAGCCCATAAATTCCAAGATCGACCTCCGGCCGCAACTTCTACCTTCGATTCCCGTCTTTATGTCGCGTTTTGGGAGAAATCAAGACCACCACAGTGATCGGGGCATCGAGAGGAGTCCGGATTTACATGCCACTCGCCGGAAAACGTCGCCGGTGGCCTGAAATCGGAAATCGCAGGGGAGAGGGATGGGGGAGCCATGACCTGCTCTCTCTCTCTTCCTCTCTTCTCTGATTTTTTTTTTCTTAATAGAACAAGAGTTATTTACACAATGTTCCTTATAGCTTTCCTTTGTTGATGTTTTATTTATTTATTATTTATATATATATATATATATATATATATACACACACACATATATATATTTTTTTTAACTTGTTTAGTTGAAAAGTAATAATAATAACAACTCATTGTTATTTATACTAAAATTTGGTTTAAAGTAATTTATTAAGAAGCGAGGTTAACTTGAAAAATCAAGTTGTCACATCGTAGATGAAGAGATCTCTGTGGCTATTGTAATAACACCCTGGGAAATAGTAGAGGAATTTGAGAAAGCTTATAGAGCCGGCCATTCACCCTTTTCAATGCTAGATAATAGGGTGGTTAGGAAGGGTCTGGTCTATAAGAAGCTGAGAATTTCCATAGGGATGAGCTCAACCTGCTGTTGGAGGGTAAACACCCTGATGAATTTGCATACAGGCAAATCACAACAGTTGAGCTCAAAAATGGTAGACAGGTCAAGTACATCTCAGAGCTGTACGGTCGGGAGGGATTGTTCGAAGGTGAACCTGAAGACCTGTCCAAAGAAGAACAATGATCTTTCTTCAGGCCTACACCCGAGAATCCTACCGGCTTGTACGTGGGAGGTAGATCTCATGGATGGGGCAACAGCTCTGTGTCCAATTCCCCAAGACAGAGCTCCCATCCACACTTAGCCAAACAAACACTTGAGACTACCTCTCTGGCCAGTGCTTATCTGGGTCAACTTCTAATCTGATCTAGAAGGAAATAGACCAATCTTTATGCCATCAATAAGTGGGACATCCAATAATTAGAGGTTTTGGCTGCATTGGTTCAGGGGGAGTTTGTTGGACCAAAAGAACCAATGAGCCAAGATCAGGAAAACCTCTAAGTCCCACATGCCACTGCAACAACTGCTGAAGACTCCCATCAGTTACAGTGTTCTCTTGCTTGAATGTCAGACTCGAGAACATCTGAAGACTCCCATCAGCTATTGTGTTCTCTTGCTTGAATGTCAGACTCGAGAGCATCTTAGCTCCAACCATCAGCTGTTCTGACAAAGTCTGAAGAACAAAGTATGAAGATCAAAGAACTGAAGAACAACAGCTGAAGAAGACTCCAAAGTACTGAAGACCAAGTACTGAAGTCTGAAGTACTGATCCTACAAGTACTGAAGACTTCAAGTACTGAAGACAAGTACTGAAGAATCAAAAGCTGAAGAACTGAAGAACTGAAGACATTCTACTGAAGCACAAAGTCTGAAGACAAAGACTGAAGACAACAACTGATGATATCTACTGAAGTCATCAGTTGTTACATCATCTGAAGCCAAGTCTGAAGACCAAGTACTGAAGACTCAGAGTTTGTCACAACAGCTGAAGAAGTCCTCTTCAGTTATTGTGATGGTTTTTCCTTTTTAGTAGTTTATTTTGTTTCAGTAGTTGTACAACAACTGAAGAGCATGTTCTTCAGTTGTTATAGTATCAGTAGTTATAAACGACTGAAGAGTTTGTTCTTCAGTCGTTGTAGGATTTCAGTAGTTTACTTTTGTCAGCACTTAGGAACTTTTGTAAGAAGATGTCAGTTGTTGACATCTTCAGTAGTTTTATGTTTTTGTCAGTTGTAATTTGAATATTCAGTGATGTCAGAAAAAGGACATCAACCTATCCTTTTGCCGCCTATAAAAGGATGGGTAACCATACAGTTTTAATGGCCGAAACGTGCGACCAATAGAACATTTATTGTTTCGCAGAACTCTTCTCTCTCTATGTTTATGCTTTTAAATTGAAATATCTTTTATGTTCTTGCTTTAATTGCTAATTAATGTGCTAAATCCGCTGCAAACTTAATCTAATTGATCAACCGAGAGGTTGAGATCCTGTCATGAATCTTGTAATCTTTTAAAATATACAACATCTTATAATGACTAAAATAACATGTTGATCAATAACAATTTATTAACCTAAACTATTATTTGAAATACGTTTTTAAGTAAACCTAAAATAACAATTGTAAATATTTTATGAATATATATTTTATCATGATTAATTAAAGATAATATGGAGTCAAGTAATAATTTAACGATTTTAATTATTATTTAAAGTCTAATTTATAAAATAACTCTAAATTTACCCTTGTAATTAAATTGTGAAATTATAAGATAAATATATATATAATTTGCAATTATCATGATTATTATTAAGAAATATAACTATTTATAATGTTTTATATAACAAATGTTAAGGTTTTTAAACAAATAAATTTACAAAAAAAATGGTTAAATACTTTCATAAAATTAAATTTATAAAACTGATTTTTTTGAAATTTTTAGAATTTTTTATATATTTTTTTAGAGTTGAAAAAGCTATTAAAAAAATAATGGGGGTGCCCGGAGTCGAACCCGGGACCTCAAGTTCATCATACGCGTGTGTAACCGGTAAACCAAGGCCTTAGCCGCGGTTTTACACGGTTTTTAAAACTTAAAACCAATCGATTCAAATCGCCCCCAAACCCATGAACCCTAGAATTCGATCGATCCCAATTGGACATCAATCCGATGTTGTAAACCGAATTAACCATACGGTTTTCGATTATCATGTAGAATCGAGTAATAGCCCCAGTATAATTACCTGAAATCGTTTGAGATTCGAGGTACACGAGTTCAAGCTTAGCCGCGACCGAGGGAAGAATTGGTTCGAGGTTCAAATGTTGATGATAATTCAATTCGTTGCACAGGAAGCTTCTAATGGTGTACTAGATCAAAAGCCCTCTGTTAAATTCGTGTTTGGAAGCCTTAAACATGGATTCCCATTCAGTTGCAGGTCGCGGCAAGTGTGGTGATCGAACTCAAGGATTTCGTGTGTGTTAGGTGAAATTGATAGTAATAACATGTTTGAAATGATTATATGATGGTTTATGCGCGATTATTTAGATTATTAAAGTGTTTTAGTGGTCGACAATGGCCAAATCATGGCCGAAAACATGGAAGAAAGAAAATGGGTTGTGGGGTTCTCACGCAGGGAAAAGGGAAAGAAATGGAGAAGGTGGGGTTGTTTTCGGAAATTACAGAAATGATCCCTGTGGTTTGTGTCTTTTGTTATTTTATGTAAAAAATTTTCTTTTGAAGTTTTAACAAAACCACCCTTTGGGTTAAATATACTTTAAGTTTTTATTATTTTTCTTTATTTTGTGTTTGATAACTTTATTATTATATTATTATCATTATTATTATTATTATTATTATTATTATTATTATTATTTATTATTATTATTATTATTATTATTATTATTATTATTATTATTATTATTATTATTATTATTATTATTATTATTATTAGTATTAGTATTAGTATCATAGTTAGTATCATTATTCATTATTAATATTATGCACACCTAAACTAAAATAATTAAAGACAACCAAAATAATAAGCATAATTAACCCGTAAGTTTTGTAAATAATGCCCCTTATAAGAATAACCAAGTTAAAAATACGAGATGTTACATCGGTGCCGGACGTCGCGGCGGTCAGTGACTTCCTGATTGCGAGTTTCCCAGGGATCGAATGGTTATGTAATTGCTTGCCGATGAACTAACATTTTCACATCTCTAATTACCCTATCAAAATAGTCGTTGTCGATATAAACAAGGGTATATTTGTGTGTTTTAGTGTCCAGATCTTGTAGTTTTCTGATGAAATCATTTTTTTAGAATCATCATCTATATAAATGACAGACTTGTGACATCCGTCACTATCAGGTCCGTCAATTGACTCGAAATCCGTAATTCTTTTCTTCTCGTGCATTTATTATTATTTTGCGTAATTTATTTATTTTTCGATCGAATCTCTTCGCGTATCTGTCTCGTGTTAACCCTAATATTATTTATTATATTTTTATATAATATAAAATTTATTAACATAACAAATGAATATTTAATATTATTATTGTATTATTATTATTAATATTATTATTATTATTATTATTATCATGATTATAATTAAAATTATTATTATTGTACTATTGTATTATTATTATTATTAAATTTATTATTAACATGATTAGTATAATTAATATTAATATTATTATTAATATAATTAAAGTCCAGGGTTTAAAGTGTAATTTAACTAAACTTGAAGGAAAAATTAATTTAAACTTGTGGACTAAATTGCAAATATTGAAAATATATATATATAAAAAAAACGCACGTAACCTATTTCGCAGCCTTGCCGTCGACTTTAACCTCCCCGTACACCATCGTCTCGCCGCCGTTTCGCCACCGATCGTCCGCCGTTCGACGCCGTCGTATCGCCGTCTAGCCTCTTCGCAGGTAACGGGTCGTTTCGAATCTCGTTTTGTTTCGTTTCGGTTTTGTCTCGGTTTGAATCGGTTCGTTTCGGGTTGTTTCGTAAGCTCTCGTGTGTGCGTATGTATGTATTTTGTGCGTATGTATATGTATATTTCGCGAATTGCAAGTATATTGTGTATAGGATGCGAAACGTATGTATACGTATATGTTTTTGCTTCTGCGATGGGTTTGTGTGTGTGAGTGTGTGTGTGACCGTGGGTGTGTGCGTGTGTGTGCTTGAGTGTGTGTTTGAGTGTATGTATGTGTTTGCTTGTGCGTATGTGTTTCTATGTATGTATGTATATGTACTGTGCGTGTATATATGTATATATGTTATGCGTGTATGTATATGTGTGTTTCGCTCGGGTTTATATGTGATGTGTGTGCAGCCGTGTATATAGATATAGGCGTTTGTGAGTATCCCGATTGCATATATACATATAGGTCTGTGATTATGTGTGTATATTTTTTTTGAAGAGAAAATTTCAATCAAAAAAAGGAACGCACAAGTGGGCCTCAAAGCAAGGACCAAAAGGCGACCCGACAAACTACAATCAATCCAAAGGATACAAATACCAACTAGACCAAACTACATCTTTCAATCTAGTTCTATTACAAATCCAAAAGAAGGTCTTATACTTGATGGTTTCAACAATCTCCACCGGTTTCCTCCTCTTGTTATTAAAAATCCGATTGTTACGCTCATTCCATATCATCCACATGGTAGTGTACACAATACCGCGTAATACTTTCTTCGCACTCTTGGACTTTGCATTTGTTTCTGGAATCCGCAAAACGTCTATAACATCGAAAAGAATATTCGGAGGTTATTTGCACCACTTCTCGATCCTATACCAAATTTCTTGGGCAAACAAACAACCCGTAAAAATACGCATTCCTGTTTCTGCATCCGCATAGCATAGAGACCAGCATGTAGTAGTAGGTCTAACACCACGCTTAATCAATTCTGCAATTGTCGGTAATCGATTTAGCGCCGCTCTCCAAACCATAACCTTACACTTATTCGGCACCCACACCTTCCAATTTATTCTCGGGAGTTGGCCGGCCACATTATCATTAAACATCAATTTTTTTGCCGATTTGACACTATACAATCCACCAGCTTCACATTTCCACACCCATTTGTCTACTCCACCCCTCCAATTGAATTCATGTATCTCCGATAACAATTGAAATAACTCGTAAACTTCCGCAGTTGTATATGGGGTCGATATCCACTCCCAAGATAGAGTTTTTAAGTTACCTTCAACTGAAATCCTCTCTTTCACTTTCACCCATTTACGCCTTTCAAGCTTGAATAAATTCGGAAATACCTTTCTAAGTGGATCGACCCTTAACCAAGGGTCACCCCAAAAGAAATGGTGTTACCCTCGCCAACTTGAGCACCGAAGAAAGAATTAAAACTTGACCCATTTGGAGTCTTTCTATCCCTAATTTTAACAATATGTTTCCAACACCCGTTAGACGATGCACAACACGGAAGTAAAGACCAAGGTCTACTATTACCGTGACACCCCATAATAATTTTCTTCCAAAGACCATTATTTTCATTTTTGAAATGCCAAGTCCATTTTAAAAGAAGAGCGTCGTTAACATCTTGTAGTCTAGAAACACCCAAACCTCCATTGTTCTTAGGAGATGTAACAATATCCCAAGAAACCCAATGGATCTTCTTCTCAACGCTTCCACCCGCCCATAAAAAACGACGCATAATGGACTCAATTGCCTCTATAACGGCTTTAGGAGCTTTATAAAGAGAAAGATAATAGACGGGAAGACTCTCTAAAACCGTTTTAATAAGTATGATGCGACCTCCAATCGATAGGTGTTTAGCTTTCCAAGACCCAAGTCGCTTATTAACGACATCTATCACCGGTTCCCAATTACACGCCCGAGACATCTTAGTTCCCACTTGAACACCAAGATAATTAAACGGGAAACCTCCTCTTTTACACCCAAGAAAACCCATCATGGAATCCACTTCGGCGTCTTCCACACCAACCCCATATATGTTTGATTTATGGAGATTAATGCGAAGGCCGGAGCAAATGTAAAAATACGAAGGATTCTAGCAATACCTCGGATATTTTCCATGGACCATTCACCCATAATTAATGCATCGTCCGCATAGAAGAGATGAGTCAACTCCGAATCGCCATGCGAGAAATCCACCCCTTTAATGACACCAATCGACTTAGCTTTATCAAGGAGCCACGATAGAGCTTCCATTACGATCAAGAAGAGGAACGGGGACAAAGGGTCTCCTTGACGAAGCCCCTTCTCACATTTAAAATCAAACGTTGGGGAGCCATTTACTAAAACCGCGGCTCTTGAGGAGTGACAAATACCATTAATCCAATCACACCATCGAGAAGAGAAACCCATTTGAGACATAATAGAGAGTAGAAAATTCCAATTGACATTGTCGTATGCCTTCTCAAAATCTATCTTTAATAAAAACGTCTTCTTCTTTCTCTTCTTTAGACAATCAATAACTTCATTCACCATTAAAGGACCGTCTAGGATGAAGCGGCCCGAGATAAAAGCTGATTGAGAATCCGAAATAATGCTACCCATTACCTTTTTAAGCCGATTAGCAAGGATTTTGGAAATTACCTTACTAATCAAACCTATCAAAGTAATCGGTCGATAATCTTGAAGCCCCAATGGCGTTTTAGTCTTCGGTATCAAAGTAATAAAATCCGAACCACATCCGGACTGATGTAACCGGAGTCATGAAACTCCATCAAAATTCTGTCAAAATCATCTTCAAAATAGTTCCAGTATCTTTTAACAAAACGAAAATTATAACCGTCTGGGCCGGGCGCCTTATTCGAGCCGCACTCGAATACCGCATTTTTAATCTCCTCTTTAGAAAAACAATCCACTAAATCGGCTTTTTGCTGCTGATCCAGCGAGTTAATACCCGGACAAGAATGGAGGCCGAACACCATATTGTTCCTTGAAACGACCACGAAAAAATCGCATGACCTCTCTTTTTACCAAAGTCGGTTTAGTAATCCATTCTCCATTAATCATAATACCCGAGATAGAATTTCTCGCCTTTCTCCCGTTGATCATATTGTGAAAGAAAGATGTATTTTCATCACCCAAAGCGGCCCATCTAACACGGGATTTTTGTTCGATGTCTCGAGCCTTAAAAGACTCGATTTCTTCAAGAGCTTTTTTGCATTCGGTCCAAATCCACATGTCTTCATCTTCCACATCATTATTCTCCATATTACTTTCAATTTCATCTTTCTCTTTACGAAGGCGGGACTCCTCTTCTAGCTCTCTAGCATTATATTCTTTGAACCACACCTTTAAACAGCCTTTGAGCCGCTTCAGCTTGTTTAAAAGGTTAAGATCCGGGACGCCGTCATTTATCCAATCTGCGAGCGTATTCTGAACAACCTGCACACACCCGGGTCTATCCAACCAGGAATCAAAAAATCTAAAGGGTTTAGGCCCGAAGTTAGTATCTTTAACAGAAAAAACCAATGGAGAATGGTCCGAATATTTTCTACCAATAGCCCGCACACACGCAAGAGGCCATTTGTTAAAAAACATTCTCGTAACCAACACCCGGTCAATTCTACTCATCTTACACGCATCTTTCCTGGTTGTCAAACATGTAAATTTAAACCCTTTTAGATCATATTCACGTAACCCCATAACATCAATGAAGTTGTTGAAATCCCGCGCACACACAGGATCAAAAAACGAATTTTTTCTCTCTTCCCTATCTCTAACCGCATTAAAATCTCCACAAATAATCCACCACCCTTGTTGCACGGTCATCAAATTACTAAGTTTACCCCACAAAAACCTCTTCCCTTCATTAGATTGAGGAGCGTAAATGTTTACTATATTAATACGGATAGAGCCGGCCAAAATACTATCCCCCACATGCAAAAAATTACGATCTTTGTTTACACAATCTTTGGAAAAAACATTTGGATCCCACACGCTCAATAAACCTCCCGAGTTTCCACTTGCATTAACCTCCTCATACTCAAAACCCATACCTCCCCAGTACTTAGACACCAAAGACGATGCAATATCACTAACCATCGATTCTTGTAAAGCTATAAAAGAAATCCCATGATCATTCTTAATCTGTTTAATCCACCCCGACTTGCCATTACCCCAAACCCCTCGAATATTTATAGACAAACAGTTCATTCTTTACCTGCTTGTACCCCTTCATGAACAATCGACTCCTTGATCAAGTTATGAGAATTGAGAAGATTAACACCTATCTTGGAACCCAACTGAATTGTGGCAGCAGCTTCTGAATTTTCGAAGACCAAATTGTCTTCCACCGTGTTTTCTTGAACAGACTCCTCAACCATATTGCCAATACAGCTGCGATGGGCTTCTTTCTCCCCTTCTCCATCGTTTTGGTCTAAGCCCAAAATAGCATCTAGTCCAAACAAATCATCTTGACACTTGGGCTTCTTTCCAGCTTTAGTTTTTTTGAGACTACTAGAATAGGCCGGTTGGGCCGACCCACATTCCCAAGCCCAGACTTCTTTTTTCTTTTGTTAACCAACGCAGCCTGGTCCACTGAATCAAAATTTGTTTCCAATTGCTTTTCAAAGTCAAATTGAATTCCTGGCACAAAATCCTCCACCTCATTAATGCATTCATCATTCTTTTCCAAAACATTAGGAGCCTCATTATTGTCATTGAATTGATTCGTGGTTTCCAAAAAAGAACCGGCCTCATAATTCTCATTAATTACGTTGGGAGTTTCCAAAAAAGCCTCTTCTTCCACATTCATCGGCGCTGGCGTAGTCACCATTGTTTCAGAGTCAACGGCCACCGGAGATGTTATTCCGCCCTCCGGCTCGACCTGAATACCGTCCTCTTCTTCACCCTGTACCTTTTCACTCTCCTTGTGTGATGTAGTCGCAACCTTATGGAATTCAGGTACCCATACCCATGCCTCCTCTTCAACCCATACCGTATACTTTCTGTCCCGCCATGTCAACGTAACCGACCCGCCAATCCTCTTCACCTCTCCTACTAACACACCAATATAATCATAGGAGAGGTCATCATCAAAATCAGACCTTGTTGCTCGATGTACCACATGACCAAAAGATTTTCCGATGACATCAATCACTTCATTTGAAATAAGGTGCAGGGGAAGACCTGCAATTTTTAGCCAAGTCAGGCGTTCAAAAGCAAAGGATTGACCCGTCCAAACATCTATCTTGGAAAATCTTCCGATAATCTCCCTCGCTGCCATAATAGCCGAATGGGTCTTCTTATCATCTTCAAAGGATATTAGAATCGAGAGGCCTCCTAGATATTGTATCTTACCCATCCCAGGACAAATCTCATCCATGATCACGTGGATACTTTTGAGAGCATCCAAGTCAATCATACGTGCAACGAACGCCCTGCCATACAGGTCATGGAACGCCTGTACCTCTCTCTTGATCACCAAATACTTTTGATTCCCCACCGCCCCAGACTTACCCGTGAGTGTATCCGTAAAGGATCTAGCACCATCATAAAAGGAAGCAGGATTCCAAGCTGGGGGTCTTTCACCATTACCTGTATTCGGCTTATCTTTTGTATCTCTTCTTGTCTTAGCAGATTGATCCGTTCTTATTTCGCCTTCCTCTAGTGTAAATCTTGCAATATTTGCCTTGAGCCAGCAGTCACCAATGCGGGTTTTGCAAATCCTTCTAACCAGTTCATTCCTATCTTTAACATCAAGAAAGGAGACAAAACCAAAACGAGAACCTGCTTTGTCGCGCTTCCTCGCGATGTAAAGATCAAAAATATCGCCATATTGTCGAATAAAGCCCGCTAGATCGTTCCACTACAGCGTTCTGGCAAGTTTGTTATAAATACCTTAGTGATTCTTGATAGAAGTTTAGCCGGAATATTTTCCGGCCGGTGAGACATCCTTTGGTATAGCCTTTTAATGTTCTATAATTATGTGTGTATATATATGTGTGATTTCAGCATGTAAACATATATATATATATATATATATATATATATATATATATTTATATAGGGTCAGGATCTTTTCAGAACTTGTAAAGATCGCGAGAACTACGAGGACTCATCATAGCCATTGATTAATATATTTTTATTTTTAATTTACTTTATTTACAAAGGGTAATATTGACATTTTATGTTTAGCAATTAATTGTATTCCTTTTTCAATCCTTTTAATTAGGTTAGTTAGAAGATTTTAATAATTGATTCACCAAAATTTACACTGTACATTCTATCATATTCTTTAACGACACTCATATTGAAAATTAAATTTCCCAATAAAACATCTTTCATAATTAACATCGATTTTCAAGAAGTTGATTATAAAAAAAAACTAAAATCAAAACAAGTTGATTTCGAAGCATATTTCAAGCCTTCAAATGGAATTTTTCAAGATCTTTTTCGGTTTAAAATCATTTGTTCAATCTCTCATATATTCTCCTACCCGAGCATCATTAGAAATCGAAATCAAGCTTTTAGGAAGAAAAAGGTTAAACGATTTCACTATGTTCATCAATAATGTAAGTGACTTATAAATTTTTTAGGGTTGTTTGCAACCATATATCAAAGGAGCAAAGGTTTCGGTTCACTGCAACAAAGATGAAGACGATGAAGATGATGTCGTTGATGAAGATGATGATGAAAACATAATAGGGTTTTAGCTTTTGATCTTTTTGAAGATGAAAACAACAGTGAAGATGATGTTAATGTTGAAGTTGTATGCTCGATAATCATATTTAGGTATGTTCTTGATGAATGATTTTGGTTTTGATTATCCAAAAACTTTAAATATTATAAAGTGGTACGAGTTACATATATGTATACACATTTATATTTACGTAAACTTATATGTAAACTTGTTTTACATATGTGTAAATCTGTTATAATTCTAGTTCGTTTGTATTACAAGTAAGCAGTTTTAATTATAATTTTTATTATATGATATTTATTTTCATTTTCACATATGTAAAAATATTTTATGTGAAATCAGAAGTTGTTTAGCAGCAAATTTGCAACACTTTGTTATAAATTTACATATGTAAACTGGCAAAAATGATGATGTTAAAGTAGATTTTTATTGTTGTTTTACTATAGTTTTTAAGTTACATTGTTTAGATTTGTTATTGAGTAGGTGATGTTCTGGTAGTAAATTGATTGTTGTTTTGTTTGATTTTTATCTTGAATTGGGAGCTTTAATCGGGTGTTGTTTTGATAGATCCTACTGAATTTGGTGTTATTCTTATTGTAATTTACTACATTTATGTTGTTGGATTGGCTATTGTTTTACATATATGCAAATTATGTAAATCATATAAGATATTGAACATATCTATATGTATATGTGATCAATAATCTTATGAATCTTTTGTATCATACACTTTGATGGTCTAATGCATATAAATCATACAATTTGATGATTCGATTCATATATGCATATATGTGTAAGTGGTTATTACCAAACAAATTTACATATATGAAAATCTTTTAAATCATACAATTTATAATCTGTTACATATATGTATAAGTAAAATAATCTTATAAATCTCTTATATATTATAAAATTTATTTGGATCAACTTGTTTTAATTTAAACAATATGTAACAACACATATTTTCTTCATATATATTTCAAGATTTGACCAATATTTATATTTTTTTAATATAAATTTCTTGTGAAAGTTTGACATATATGAACATTTAGTACTTTATATATTATTATTTAATTTTACTACTTAAATATACGTAAATAGCTATAATATATATAAATGACATATTTTTATTTGATTTTGGAATTAATTTAGGAATGAAAAGGAGAGAGAGTAAAATAAAAGATCTTCCATATATTTAGATGGTTTCCAAAAAACAATTGGTTCCAATTTACAAGTATACCCTTTATTCTTAAATTACAAAAATTAAATGATATATTGATTTACAATATTACCCCTTTTAATATCAACCATTGATTACTATAATCAATGGTTGATAAGAGTTCTTTGAGTTCTCATTTTAAAAGAAGTCCTGAAAATAACCTAACCCTATATATATATATATATATAAACTCTAATAAAACAAGGTTTTTAGAGACACGTGTCATTCTCTTAAACCACCAATTTGACACGTGGCACACTCTTACACCATTTTATTTTTAGTTTTTTAATATATTAAATGCTTACCATACTAGACATTTAATTTAAATATATTACCATACTTACTTACTAATTTAAATTACAATTTATGGCTTCCATTTAACATTTTATATTATGTCAAAAAAATTCCATTTAACCATATATTAATTCAACTTCTACGGTATTATTCCTCAAATTCTATTTAACCTTTTATATTATGTGTTAAGAATCTATAAATTTTCCTTTGTTTCTGTATTGATTTCTAAAATAAACTCCTTTAATTTAGTGGATTTTTACTTTATTAAATTTTTTATTCACCAATTTGATTTGTTACTGTATAATTAATTGATCCAATTATAATATATTTATCAAATTATCAAAGTATCAAATATTTAAGGACTATATAGTATCTAACATCAGTCTGATAATTATCTATCATACATTAAATTACATTTAAACTTATTTTTGTCAACTTGCAATCACTACTATCTCTATATTTCTCTGGAAATTGCAATTCTTTTAATTAAAACTCCTTTAATTTAGTAGATTTTTATTTTATTAAATTTTTGACTCACCCAAATCGGTTTTCAAATGTAAAAATTAATTAATCTAATTATAATATATTTATCAAATTATTAAAGTATCATATCTTTAAGGACTATATAGTATGTAATATTACTCAAGTACATTATTAATTGATCCAATTATAATATATTTATCAATTATTAGATTCAATTAATTCAAATTGTTTCCTTTCGTTTTTATCAATAAGTGTACAATTACGTATTATATGGGATGCACATTCCATAATTGTGTATTTCACAGACTATAAATTAATACTATATTCTTTGCAAATTTTACATTCGACTTACATTCCCAACTATCAAACAAGGTATGATGTTTTTAAATTTTATCAAATACAAAACTATGTTCATTTCATAATTGTTAACTTTATAATTATTTCTCGCTTTTTCAAAATTTTACAGTATAATGAGATCCGGGAGAATCACATTGTTTGACGACCTAAATGTTTTACAGGAAGAGTATACAATAAAGGTTCAAATTATCAGGATTTGAACTAGACAACTATTCAAGGATCCAAGAAAAGTTTACTATTTTGAAATGATAATAATCGATGAAAATTTATTCCCACAATCTCACTCTTTCTACTTTTAATTTTTCATATTAAAACAATTCACCATTTATATGTTTAAAAATTTCTCTTCATTTCATCTTATTCATGGGGTTCAAGATTGAAGGCTACTGTTGTTGTTATAGATTCAAACACTGATCCTGGCCAACAAAATGGTAAAGAAGAAATAAAAGAATACTATGATTGTAGATATATTTCAACTTGTGAGGTTTCATGAAGAATTTTCGGTTTTGATGTACATTACCGTTATCCATCGGTTATCAGGTTGACTTTCCAATGGCAAACCAACAACAAATCATTTATGGTGTGGATGATGATATAAACAACGTACTAAGTAAACCGTATGTTACCACTATAATGTTTTTATCTTGGATGTTTTATTTATATTTATTTAATTATAATAGTTATATTTATTTCATAACACATTTTACCATTTCTTAAATTTATTGAATGTGAAACTAATTACTCACAATTTCTATGTATAAATTCCAGCTTTGTCTCTAACAAACAATAAAAAAAATTAACGTTGTATGAGATTGAAAAGTATTTATTACGGAATAGTTCGACACTTAAGTCATTTACAAGTATGCCTTACCCGGGCAATGATTGTTTGTCTTCTTCAAATAATCGTTTAATTAGCAAGGAGTTATTGTATGATGTAGCAAACGAGATGTCTGAATTTGAAAATCTTTGGAATTCTTTAACGGATGAACAACACTTAGTTTTTAGTGAAATCATGACTGCTATTAAGTTAATAAAGGAGTTTTTTTCATTTATGGATATGACGAAACTGGTAAAACCTTTCTATGGAAGACATTGACCGTAATAATAAGGTTTAAAGGTGAGATTGTATTAAATGTAGCATTCAGTGTAATAAGATCTTTGTTGCTTACCGGAGGTCGTACTCCACACTCACGTTCCATATTCCATTAAATGTAAACAAAGATTCTGTTTGTTACATAAAACCGAACAGTGAAGTTGCTCATTTATTAAAGCAAACAAAATTGATTATTTGGGATGAAACACCCATGACTCATAAGCACGCATTTGAAGCATTGGATAGGACAATGAATGATGTATTAACTATAAATATTTCCGGACCTTTACATATGCCATTTGGTGGTAAAGTATTGCTTTTGTGGCAATTTTCAACAAATTTTACATGTGGTTCCAAATGGTAGTCGTAAAGAAATTGTTATTAGATCATTAAGCTCATCATATATTTTGAATAAATGCAAGTTACTTTAACAAAAAATGTGCGACTAAAAGTTAAGAGACAAGGTATTGACACTAAAGGATTGAACAATTTACTACATGGCTTCTTGATATAGGAGAGGGTAATGTTGGTAGTTATAACGATGGTGATGCAACTATTACTATACCTCATTAACTCCTTATCAACGAATCGATCGATCTTTTAGCAAGTATGATTCAATTTGTTTACCCACTCATGTTGGAGAACTACAAAGATAAAGAGTACTTTCGTGAGAGAGCAATTTTACACCAGAAAATAAGATCGTTCATGAAATTAACGATCATCTGCTTTTCACTTTTCCCTGATGATGAGATAAAGTACGTATCTACTTCGGATAACATACGTCAAATGGAACATTTTAATATCCAGGGTTACAAGAAAATTTGCACTCTCCTTATTTTCTAAATGCCCTTAAAATATCCAGATTGCCAAATCACAAGTTGATATTGAAATTTAGAGTTCCTGTTATGCTTCTATGTAGCTTCAACCAACAAAATGGTCTTTGCAATGGTACTCGCCTACAAATTTCTATTTGGGAAATGGGTTATTGAAGTTGAGATAATACATGAAAGTAATATTGGATGCCAAACATTTATTGCAAGAATTAATCTCGTGCCATCCAATAAATAATCCCTTTCAAATTCAAAAGAAGACAGTTTCCACTAACTGTTTATTTTGCAATGACGATTAACAAGAGTCAGGGATAATTATTGCTAAAAGTTGGATTATATTTAAAAGAACCAATTTTCACTCATGGACAGTTATATGTGGCTTTGTTAAATGTGAAGATTATAGACGGTGTAAAATTACTTATTTTAGATCAAATTGGTAACATTACTAGCGATGCACAAAACGTTGTATACAAACAGGTGTTTAGACATCCATGAGAAAGTTTTGAGAGTATGAATGCTATTTTAATTCTATTTTCATACTTTGAATTTTTCATAATGTTTATTATGTAATCAATGTTTAATGAAAGTCTGGTTGTTTAAATCATTCGTGTATCACACAGGCTCTAACCTAGTGTGTGTGTGTGTATATATATATATATATATATATATATATATATATGTATGGATGCCTATGTATATGTATGCTATGATGTGTGTGTATATGTATGATTCAGCATGAGTATATATATATACATATGGCTGCGTATGTAAATGTTGCGTTGTATGTGTATATATAGAGGGATGTGTGTGTGAATGTGCTATGTGTGTGTTGTCACACCCTCAAATTCCGGGTCTGGAATCTATCACGGAGGGGTGAGCAAACAGGATCGAACACAGTAGTTACACATGAGATGCAGTTATCTATATGATAAGTTTTAGATAATCAATCCATTATTATTCAGAGCATTAGATATTATACGCAGCGGAAATAAATATATATATGTTTCTTAACAATACGTCTAATCATGTCTTATCAATAACCGATATGTATCTGGAGCTCTTACATGATCCTACGTGCATGTCCATAAGCTCCTAATAGATACCTGAGAATACATGTAAATCAAGTGTCAACACAGGGTTGGTGAGTTCATAGGTAAGTAAAACATATTTGATAAATCATCCATTATCATTCAAAGAAGGGTTTACGGTAAAAGTGTGAGTTTAAATTACTCACCGGTATATGAATAGCCTGTCGGAACCCTTTTCAATAAGGTAAACCCGCTATCCCACATACCCACTATGTACAAGCCCAACAAATCCTTCACATAGGATTTGCCCATGTATCATAGTTTATTATTTCTATGTACAAGCCCAACAAATCCTTCACCTAGGATTTGCCCATGTAACATAGTTTTAATATCTTTTTCATGTGTATATTATGTTATTTATAATAATTCAAATCAGAGGGCGCGAATCCTCTCTTTACATTTATCCTCATATGGGTGGTAAGTGGAACTATAATGGCAAAACTTATATAGCGCAACAATCTGCCTTCCCACAGAATAGTCATCCCGAATGACAGCGAGATCTTTGTGCATCTGATAAGGACCACATGTCCAATCCTTTGTGGGGGTCAGTCACTCCCCGATAGTACTATCCAAAAGATCCCTGCCTTGTTTATAGCCCAGTTTACACAGAAGGATTTTCATAATAACCATATGTAATCATAAATGTGATCCAATTATTATTTAACATAATACACAAAAATAATTTGTAAATTTAATTAAAACATGTATTCCAGCCCCAAAATATTTAAATGGTTAAAAAGGGGAATAGTTATGAACTCACCTCAGTCCTTGTGTGGTGTTGACAAGCTAGTAAATTCCTCCTAAGGAATTATAATTCACATAAGCAAACAAATACAAATCGATAACCTAAATAAGTTAGATCTTGAACCTGGCGTTCAATCGATCTAAGGTTTGGTTCTCGGGGATTTGTTATAAACATATAATTAAATCATTTAGTTATTTTGTTTTAATAACTAAAGATTTATGTTTCATAAAATTTGATTAGTTTAATAATGATTTTAACATATCATTATATTCTAAATAAATTATAAACAATATTTAACTATGTAAATTTATATTTAATTTTGTAAGATTTTATAAATAGACACAAATTATCTAGACATTATATTCTTATGATAATGTTATTTTAATTGGACATATAAATAATAAATAATAACATATTTACATGATAGACATAATATAATTTATCGAATTATTAAATAATTAATAATTATAACATAATAGGTTATGTTCAATATAAATTGTCTAATTATTAATTATGTTATCCATATTTACAAATAATAACTTACTAATTTAAATTATTATTTTAGGGTCTTATTCTTATAAAAATAATATTTTATAACATTTGTAATAACTAAATAAATAAATAATTAATAAGGTTTTTAATGAAATAATTTTCCAGAAAATAATTAAATAACTTATAAAATTAACAAAGTTTATAAAAACTGTTTTTATAATTTTTAGTTATTTTTCTGTATTTTTAAATAGTGTAAAAGGCTTTAAAAAAATATATGTTGGTGGCCGGGTTTGAACCCGCGACCACAAACACACACAACCACACACAAACCAGTGAACCAAAGGCTTATAGCCGCATTAGAACCCGGCTTTTAATCCCCTTAAACAGAGACCCAAATCAACCCTTAAATCAAGAACCCTAATTTCAATTGATTTGAAATTGAACCATCAATTGATGTTGTTAATCAAATTAAGTTTAAGGCTATGATTCCTCATGTAAAACCGAATGTATGGGTGTAATCAATTACCTGTTTTGAAGTTCGATCGATGATGAACACCACGATGAACAGTCGCGGCTAATGTGGAATCCAAACGATGATCAAATACTGATGATACTAGAATTAATTGCACAGGAAGTTTCTAGTGGTGTACACGATCAAAATACTTCTGTCAATTTGGGTTTAGAATGTGTCTAGGTGGGATTTCGAGTAGTTGCAGGTCCGCGGAGAATGTGATGATCGAACAACGGGTTTTAGCTTGTTTCAGATACAATTCAAGTTTGGGTTCGATTAGGAACATTTATAGAGTTGTTTTGGTAAGGTTAATTGGATTATTATAAACGTTTAGTGCTCGAATTGTGCGGATGTTCGGCCGAAAGTTTGGTCGAGTGGGAATTGCTTTAAACCGACCACATTACTCAATTTGATGTGGCCCCCAAGTTCGATTCAAGCACGAGATATTGTCGGGACGGTTGAATCGAGTCTAAACCGCGTATTTGTGGCTTTTGGAATCGCCGGAGGGTCGCCGGAATAGTGGCCGGAGGGATCGACGGGGACGGGCGGCGGGTTGGGTGTTTTTAAAACAAATTTACAAGAATGGTCCCTGTGGTTTAATATGTTTATTATTTCATGTATAAAAGTTTTAAAACAAGTTTCAAAAATTACAAACCACCCCCTGGACTTAAATTAAGTTTAATAAATTTTATAATTTATTATTATTAATATTAATAATATTTTCATTATTATTATTATTATCATTATTAACATTATTATTTTTAATAATAATATTATTATTGTTATTATTATCATTATAAAAAAAATATATATAGAAACCACATAAATATTATTTGAATTAAATCACGAATTTTTCGGGTTGTCACATCATCCCCCTGTTAGAGGAATTTTCGTCCCGAAAATTAAGACGTACTAGCAACATCCTTGAACAGGTTAGGATACCTGCGCATCATTTCGTCCTCTCGTTCCTAATTGAACTCAGGACCATACTGGGAGTTCCGCCGAACTCTACCAATCGGAATTTTTCTATGCCTAAGTTGTCTAACTTATTGATCCATGATTTCAACTGGTGCCTTAACAAGTCTGAGTTTCTCACATACTTGCAGTTCTTTGAAAGGCACGATCAGTAATTCATCGGATAAACACTTCCTTAGATTTGATACGTGAAAAACATTATGCACACCACCAAGTTCAGCAGGTAGATTTAATTCATAGGTACTGGGCCAATCCTTCTGACAATTTCAAAAGGTCCCACGTAGCGAGGGTTCAATTTCCCTCGTTTCCTAAAGCGTATAGCTCCCTTCCAGGGAGATACCTTTAGCTAAACTTTATCTCCTTCCTGAAATTCAAGTGGCTTGCGGTGTTTATCAGCGTAGCTTTTCTGGCGATCCCTGGCAGAATCCATGCGTTCACTTATCTGGACAATTTTCTCATGAGTTTCAAAGATCAATTCTGGGCCAGTAAGTTGACTATCTCCAACTTCGCCCAGCAAAGCGATGATCTACATTTACGTCCATATAAGGCTTCGAATGGTGCCACCTTGATACTCGAATGATAGCTATTTTATATGAGAATTCTACCAAAGGTAGATGACTTTCCAAGTTCTTTCCAAAATCAATAACACAAACCCTAAGCATATTCTCAAGAGTCTGTATGGCTCTTTCACTTTGACCATCAGTCTTAGGGTGATAGGATAGGCTCATATCTAGGCGAGTACCTAGAGCTTTCTAAAGTTTATCCCAAAAGATAGATGTAAATCGTGCGTCACGATTAGAGATGATAGACACTGACACTTCGTGTCTAGAGATAATTTCTAAGCAACTAGGGTCAATAAGTTAAAGAATAATTCCAGAAGAATCAAAGCTATTATCAACCCTGGTATCAAATAGATGTGTAGCTACCGATGATAAGGTACGTGCATGTACCAACATTTGGTCTTGTCGAATATGTCTTGCTTCATTCGTAAATGTATGACGTGTGATGTACCACCTTTATTTCCATAATTTAACTATTCTTACTTTCTAGTAATAGTCATTTCCTAACTCTGATTATTTCTAACTTGTCTTGGGGTCCTAATCAACCTAGGGCACACTTATGGTAATGGTCGGAACTCCAACCTTCTTAATGTTCCCGTTTAACACATGTTTAGCTTAATCGTATCAACCAACATAGCTAGGTTCTCAACATTGGCATTAAAGCAAATTATCTAAACCATCAGAGAGGCTTATTGTACTACTTACTAGATTTTCCCAGTGTCCTTCTTAATTCTATTTGGTCTAATGTCATAAGGTATGACATCAGTTTTACAAATTCATGGAGTTTGTCAGTATAAAGAGCACGACTTAACCCTACCATTGCATGATTTTAGAATTACAATTCTAACTTTTGCATTTCATTCCTTAGGTAATAGTAACCCTATTTATAAACATCACCGGTATACTAAGAATGTGCTTAAACCGATTACACGACATCCTAATTTTCCTTAGCATCATCCCAAAGAATAACGTAATGTATGTATAGAGAGTATCATCACCCTTCCATATTTCCTGTAGTCCACTTTCATTCTAAGCATTCAATCAGCCCCTCAGTTACTGAAATGCTAAGTGGAAGAATATCTCTTAAAAGATAAAATTAATATCATGAATGAAAATACCATGAAGGCTCTAAGTAGGACAAGACTTAAGTAGTAGTAAATAAACTACAAGCACATAAGTACAATATGTCTAATGATAGCTGCCTATCTTTCATACTTTCAGGATTTCAGGTATAACCATATCAGGGCAAGTACTAGGGAAACAAGTCTCTCTTTAAATTAGGACAAGTGTAGCTTAGATTACCAAATGGAACACGTCAAGGTAATTTGATTCATATGCCTTAAAGGCTTGTATATTGACCACAGTAACTTCACGTGCTACTATAGCAGCAATCTTACAACTAGGGTTTCTAGACCGTGAACGGATTTGACGAGAAGCCATTCTGACAGATCATTAAGAATTTTCATGGAAATTGGGTAATATGAGCTATTCAACATGAAAACAACAGTCGAGAATTTGGCATAATAGCAATAAGATGTTCCAGGTGTAATCGTTTGATTCGTAAATCAAAGCGAGTACGTTGACTAATCAAAGTATTGGGTCAATCACAACTTTGTTGAAGACATGCGTACCTATAAGCAGATACTCATCCCAAGGGTTCCCAGGTAAGGTAAACAGGTCCATCGGTTGATTTGGATATATGCGAATACCTTGCCTAGACAGAACACCTCGAGATACATGCATCTTACTCTTCCAACATTACATGTTTCAAGTTGTAGGACACAGACTTTGACGAATTTGAAAACCATGAATAACAATCGAGTGTTGGAGTTTGAAATCACTTGAATTAGGCACACAATGCCTTGGAATATGATTTAAGATTCGTGTGTGTATTGATAGGAATCAAGGTATAAGAGAAATCACATAAGGCATATAACTTCTTAATCTTAGTCAATCTCTAACTAAGGCAATTTACTTTGTGCAACTATTGTGTGTGGCTGTAAGGCCCCGATCCCGGGAACCCCACAGTTGGTCTTTCGTTGCATATATTTTAAATAAAACAATGCATATAGTATATGATCATAACCTTACAATTGAGCATTTGCAGCGGAAACATTCAAACATAAACTTTTACTATGAATACTTTTGCCATTTAATATAACGTACTTCATTTACAAAACATCTAATGTCGCTTTACATTACAAAAGTGCTATTACAAGCTTTCTTTACATTGCCTAACTTTACTATGATTGTTGCTGAAGCATATGAAACCTTTGATTACGTAAGTAATCTCGTTTATTCGAATCCTCAGTAACCATAGGGTCATACAGCGACCTCTACGGAAAGAAAATAATAAAGAGAGAATATATTTTTCTTCAAAAAGAAGATATTAAGTTCAAAAATATATAAAGGAGATTTCTTAAGTAATCCCGTTTATGGGAATCCTCAAGAAATCTCATTATGGCAGGCAACGTGACATGTTGCGTGCATTATGGGCCCGCAACACATGACGTTGCAGCATTATAAAATGGAGAATGCCCTCCCAAAAGAGCTGAGTAGCCGCCTCGTGCCATCCTCAGCAACACTACCTGCGAACTGGAAAACACATAAAAAGTCAGCGTTGCTGAGTGAGTTCTAGTTTTATATATATAGTATTTGAAGATACTCTTTTCTGTAAATTACCATACTGTGCTGTATATGCGAGCACGCATCAACTGTATGAACAAATAACGTTCGTTTTTCTGTACTATATGCCTTGTCTGTAACTTTATCTTTATGTTTCACTTTCTGTATGGACCAGTGAGCGATACCCCAACTATATGCGCGATGGGAGAATGGATGACGGGCCATCTATATGCCCCGAAGGGCCAACTGTGTTCCCTCGAAAGGGCTATGTGTATTCCCCCGAAGGGTTCAACTGTATTCCCCAAAAGGGTTGTGTGTACTATGTACAAGGCCGACCCAAACATCCGGGGCACGCCACAAAGGTCCTGCCAATCTCAATTGATTGACCCTGTGTGCGTCAATGGGTAGCTAGCCCGCAACACAGTTGAGTTAACGACACATAGTCGTGTAACTCCTAAAGGCTTGCAAGACTTGTTACTTTTATTAATGTTCCTTTCTCTTTCTTTATTACTCTTTCTCTGTACTTTACATAATACTTTCATTTCATCTATTAGTGATAACATGTAATACTATGGAAGGATAAACATGCATCAAATCAAGGAACATCGATATTTACAAATCATCAGTATTCACCATCTATCATGGCAACATCATCCCTAGCATACATACATCATACCTACACTTCTTTATTTGTTCACATCAGCCCTATTCGGGCGACTGAACATACCCCAGTCGCATGGCCTCCATGCGACTGAGTCATGCGAATGGGCTTCTATGCGACTGAATCCTCAGTCGTGCGTCTGTACTACTATACGAATGAGTCTATGCGACTGAACCCTCAGTCGTGCGTCTGTACTACTATACGAATGGGTCTATGCGACTGAACCCTTAGTCGTGCGTCTGTACTACTATACGAATGGGTCTATGCGACTGAACCCTCAGTCGTGCGTCTGTACTACTATACGAATGGGTCTATGCGACTGAACCCTCAATCGCATGTCCTATCGTGCGATTGAGTCTCAATCGTACGTCTGAGCCTCAGTCGTATGATTGAACATCAGCTATTCTTCATTCGGGCGAATGGCCCTTCAGTCGCATAACCCTAACTAGGCAGTGACTGGAGTTCTTCATGAACAGCAGTCGCGAACCAAGGTACCCAGACTCACCTTAAACATGTTTTTAACCCAAATTGACCCTCCCAAACCTCGGGGATTCATACTAGGACATCATACAAGCATGTGTAAGTCCTAAATCATACTTTAATCATATTATCTAAGATTTCATCAAATGGGTCAAATACACACTTTTATAAAACTAGGGTTTATATGTGATCCAGCCCCAAAATCAGTTAAAAACATGTAAATGAGGGGTCCTAGAACTCACATTACAGGTATAAGTTGATGAGCTTCGATTTGGCTAGCTTCTCGACAGATCTTGAACTCGTGCAGCACTTTCCCTATTTTCTTTCTCTGGTCTCGGTCGCTCTCTGCCCTTCCCGACTGAAATTTCTAAGTGTTGGGAGGAGAATGAGAGCTGCTCCCCTTTTATAGGCTTTGCTCAGTCGCACCTGGTCCAGGGGCGACTGGACCTTCAGTCGCATGAACACCATGCGATTGGACCCCAGTCGCATGTGTTCCATGCGGTTCATCCTTCATTCCGGCGAATGAACTCCAATCGTACGGTTGAGATTCAATCGGCCGAATAGTATGCGGCTGAACCTCCAGTCGCATAAATCCCAGGCGACTGAGGCTCAGTCGCACAGCATGCTAAAAAGTCAAACTTCCGGGTGTTACAAGTCCACCCCCCTTATTTTAGGTTTCGTCCCCGAAACCTGTTATTCTTCGAACAATCGTGGGTAATGCTGCCTCATTTCTTCTTCAGTTTCCCACGTTGACTCGGATCCCTTCCTGTGCTGCCACTGCACACGCACAAGGGGAACCACTTTATTCCTTAATCTCTTCTCTTTGCGATCGATGATCGCCACTGGTTGCTCTACATAGTTGAGCCGTTCGTCTACCTCGATGTCCCCCAGTGGAACGACCATGTTCTCGTCCGCCAAACATTTCCTCAGATGAGACACGTGGAAAGTCGGGTGGATTCCACTTAGTTCATCTGGCAGATCTAACCTATAGGCCACCTCCCCTACTCGGGCAATGATTCGGAAAGGGCCTATATATCGCGGACTCAACTTACCCTGCTTCCGGAATCGAATGATCCCTTTCCAAGGTGAGACCTTCAACATAACCTGGTCTCCCACTTGGAACTCAATCGGCCTGCGTCGTTTGTCGGCATACGACTTCTGTCGGTCTTTGGCCGCCTTCATATAAGCTTTAATTCTTTCGAGCTTTTCAGTCGTAGCCTCTACTACTTCGACGCTTCCCAATTCTTTCTGACCAATTTCACCCCAACAGACGGGGGTCCTGCATCTTCTACCGTATAACATCTCGTAGGGTGGCATGCCAATACTAGCATGATAACTGTTGTTGTACGAGAACTCAGCTAACGGTAGATGGTCATCCCAACTTCCCCCGAAGTTAATAACACATGCTCGGAGCATGTCCTCCAAAGTCTGAATGGTCCTTTCCGACTGACCATCAGTTTGAGGATGATAAGCCATGCTAATGTGCAACCTCGTCCCCATCGCATCGTGGAATTTCTTCCAGAATTTGGATGTAAACCGGGTGTCGCGATCAGACACAATCGACACCGGTACACCATGACGAGTCACAATCTCTTTGATGAAAAGATCAGCCAACTTTTCGGACGAATATGTCTCGCGCATCGGTAAAAAGTGAGCACTCTTCGTCAATCGATCCACAATCACCCAGATCGTATCATACCCTTTCGGGGTACGTGGCAGCTTTGTGATAAAATCCATGGTGATGTGCTCCCACTTCCATTCCGGTATGTCCAACGGTTGAATCTTTCCATACGGCTTCTGGTGTTCTGCCTTTACTTGCAAACAGGTGAGGCATTTACTCACATACTCCACCACATCACGTTTCATACCCGGCCACCAATAATCTTTCTTCATGTCTTGGTACATCTTGGTGGCGCTGGGATGAATGGAGTATCGAGACTTATGAGCTTCATCCATAATCCTCATTCGCAGATCCCCACGACGAGGAATCCACATACGCCCAAACCGGGTCCTAACACCCGTCGTGTTCTCACCCAACTCCGCAACCAGGCCTCTCATCCTTTCGGAGTTAAGATGATCTTCCTTCAGTGCTTCATCCTGGAACTCTCTGACTTGTTTCATCATGTCTGAGGTCATGATTAGCTGGTACGCTTTCATCCGAATCGGCTCGGGTCTCTCTTTTCGGCTAAGGGCATCAGCCACCACGTTAGCTTTGCCCGGGTGGTAATGGATTTCACAATCGTAGTCTTTTATTAGCTCCAACCACCGTCTCTGCCTCATATTTAGATCCTTCTGCTCGAAGAAGTACTTCAAGCTCTTGTGGTCTGTGAAGATTGTACACTTCGTCCCGTACAAATAGTGCCGCCAAATCTTCAACGTGAAAACCACGGCTGCTAGCTCCAAGTCATGGGTAGGGTAATTAACCTCATGAACTTTCAGCTGTTGGGATGCATAGGCTATCACCCTTCCCCTTTGCATTAATACACACCCCAACCCCGAGTAGGAGGCATCGGAATAGACCACTAAGTCTTCACTCCCATCGGGTAATGCCAATACTGGAGCCTGGGTCAATCTTGTCTTCAGTTCTTCGAAGGCCTTTTCTTGAGCTTGACCCCATACAAATTTCACATCCTTCCGGGTCAACTTGGTCAGCGGAGAAGCAATTTTGGAAAAGTCTTGGATGAACCTTCGGTAGTAACCCGCCAAACCCAAGAAACTACGGATCTCGGATGGCGTCTTTGGAGACTTCCATTGCATTACTGCTTCCACCTTTGCCGGATCAACCAGAATTCCATCCGGATTTACCACGTGACCCAAGAACTGAACCTCACACAACCAAAATGCGCACTTGGAGAATTTTGCATACAACTTCTCCCTTCTCAGCGTCTCCAGAACTTCGCGAATGTGACCGGCGTGCTCAGTCTCGTTCTTCGAATAAATCAAGATGTCATCAATGAATACAATCACCGATTTATCCAACATCGGCCGGCACACCCTGTTCATCAGATCCATAAAAGCAGCTGGCGCGTTGGTCAAACCAAAAGACATGACGAGGAACTCGTAGTGACCGTAGCGCGTACGAAAAGCTGTTTTAGGGATATCCTGCTCCTTCACCTTCAGTTGATGGTAGCCTGATCGAAGATCTATTCGCGAAAACCAACTAGCACCCTGAAGTTGATCAAACAAGTCATCGATCCTCGGAAAGGGGTATCTGTTCTTTATTGTCAGCTTATTCAGCTCGCGGTAGTCGATGCACATCCTCATACTACCGTCCTTCTTCTTTACAAACAGGACCGGATCACCCCAAGGTGAGATACTCGGTCTGATAAACCCCTTATCCAGCAGCTCTTGTAACTATTCCATCAACTCCTTCATCTCCGTCGGGGCCAATCGGTATGGTGCTTTAGCAACAGGTTGGGCGCCTGGTATCAAATCTATCTGGAACTCGACCTCTCTGTCAGGTGGCAATCCCGATAAGTCTTCCGGGAACACGTCTGGGAACTCACACACCACTGGAACATCAGATAGTTGTGGTGTTGGCTTTTCTATATCCTTTACATAACATAAAAAGGCGTTACATCCACGCCTCATACATTTCCCCGCCACTGCCATTGAGATCACCTTCGGGATCGTAGTAACCCGATCCCCATAAACTGTCACTGGACTACCGTCGGGCGCTGTCAAACTGATCATCTTTTTGCGACACACAATGTTCGCCTCGAAGTCCGCCAACCAATCCATTCCAAGCACCAAATCGAAACCGCCTAACGTCATCACAAATGGCTTAACTGGGAATTTGTGACTCTCCAGTTCTACATCGCAACCCTCAATTACCTCGGAAATCCTGGTGGTTTTACCTATAGCAGTCTCTACATCAAACGGCACATCCACACGTCTACTACTAACGGGCAATTTGGCACAAAAAGCAACAGAAATAAAACTCCTACTAGCACCTGAATCAAATAACACAGAGGCTAAAGTTTGGTTCACCAGAAACGTACCGGACACTACATCGGGGTTCGTCCTTGCCTCTTCCTGCGTCATTGTGAATGCCCTGGCGCTTGCTTTCGGACCTTCACTTCCCGTCTTCTTTACCCCTGAAGCCTGAGCCCTAGGCTTCCTACAGTCTCTAGCGATGTGACCAGGCTGACCACACCTGAACATACGTTCATCCCCAGTCTGGATTCCCCACTGTGTTCTCTCCCGCATTTACCACACTTCTTTACTCCTGAACCCGACATGACCACCCGGCGGTCATCCACCCTCGTCTTCTTATTACTCGTCGAGGCATCCCCTCGACCAAACCTCTTCCCCTGCCACTTCCTTTCCTCACTTCCTTTCTTACTGCCCTCAGCCTTTACCAACGCAGCCCGTTCATCGTACAGCCTACCAGCTAAATCCACCGCCGACCTGAAAGTACTTAGTCGGGCGGAAATCAAATGCTAACGAATTTCGGCTGGCAACCCCTGAATATACCGGTTAATCTTGCGAGACACCGGCGTCACTTGCTCTGGCACCAACCGTGCCATGTCGTTAAACTTAGTCGTGTATTGCTGATGGGTCATCGTCCCCGCCTCCAACTGCAGGAACTCTCTCTCAACTCTGTCAATCTCCCGACGAGGACTAAACTCCTCGATCACCATTCTCTTCAACTCAGACCACTTCATTTTCCCAATGGCCCTGCTACCCTCGGCCTGGACAATATTGTCCCACCAGCACAATGCCGTCCCCGTAAACGAGTGGGTAGCAAACTTCACCTTTTATCCTCCTGGCAGTCACTGATATCGAGGACCGCCTCCATTTCCCTCACCCATTGGTGAGCATCCGCAGCCGTACCCGAACCATCAAAAGTCGGAGGCTTGCACCTCATAAATTTCCCGTAATCACAACCCTGGGCTGTCTCCCGTACATGTTCTTCCTCTTCTTCCTCTTCATCATCGGACAATACTGTTTCTGCCTCTGTCTGTTGCTGCCTACCGGAGGACCGATTCCTCCCCCGTCTCACATCTTCACGTACTCCCTTAATCACCTCGGTTACTACAGACGGCAAGATCGTCTTCATGACTTGGTGTACTTCCTCGACTACTGCCTCTTTCACTGAGGCCCTAAAATCATCACTCTCATCCATTCCCCCCGAGGGAGTAGTATTAGGTTCTTCAGGAACCTTCTGCTCTCGTCTAGGCCTTCCTCTTGTGGCTCGTGGTTCCACACCACTTCCGCCACCGCCTCCACCAAGTGGGGCTTTAGATGATCTACCACCGACCATCTTCTATCACACTGAAAGATTAAAACACCAACACGGTCATTCAAGGAAATAGCTCAGTTTATGTTAAGTACAGTAAGTCCCTAATTACAGTGGCCAGTTGTGATTAGCCACTGACTCTACTCTTCGCACCCCGAGCATCACCTATCCTGACTACATTAGTATCTCAGTCTAACAGTACACATAATTCACATCACATGCGCACGTAATACCAGTTAATCTTTAAGAAAATACATGATGGCACGCGACTACTCAGATGGCATTCTCATTCTCCCTGTCCCATTCTCAGTTTAAGTTTAGGTTTATTATGAAAATTTACCCATTTTACTTAAACTTTTGCTCTGATACCAACTTGTAAGGCTCCGATCCTGGGAACCCCACAGTTGGTCTTTCATTGCATATATTTTAAATAAAACAATGCATATAGTATATGATCATAACCTTACAATTGAGCATTTGCAGCGGAAACATTCAAACATAAACTTTTACTATGAATACTTTTGCCATTTAATATAACGTACTTCATTTACAAAACATCTAATGTCGCTTTACATTACAAAAGTGCTATTACAAGCTTTCTTTACATTGCCTAACTTTACTATGATTGCTGCTGAAGCATATGAAACCTTTGATTACGTAAGTAATCTCGTTTATTCGAATCCTCAGCAACCATAGGGTCATACAGCGACCTCTATGGAAAGAAAATAATAAAGAGAGAATATATTTTTCTTCAAAAAGAAGATATTAAGTTCAAAAATATATAAATGAGATTTCTTAAGTAATCCCGTTTATGGGAATCCTCAAGAAATCTCATTATGGCAGGCAACGTGACATGTTGCGTGCATTATGGGCCCGCAACACATGACGTTGCAGCATTATAAAATGGAGAATGCCCTCCCAAAAGAGCTGAGTAGCCACCTCGTGCCATCCTCAGCAACACTACCTGCGAACTGGAAAACACATAAAAAGTCAGCGTTGCTGAGTGAGTTCTAGTTTTATATATATAGTATTTGAAGATACTCTTTTCTGTAAGTTACCATACTGTACTGTATATGCGAGCACGCATCAACTGTATGAACAAATAACGTTCGTTTTTCTGTACTATATGCCTTGTCTGTAACTTTATCTTTATGTTTCACTTTCTGTATGGACCAGTGAGCGATACCCCAACTATATGCGCGATGGGAGAATGGATGACGGGCCATCTATATGCCCCGAAGGGCCAACTGTGTTCCCTCGAAAGGGCTATGTGTATTCCCCGAAGGGTTCAACTGTATTCCCCAAAAGGGCTGTGTGTACTATGTACAAGGCCGACCCAAACATCCGGGGCACGCCACAAAGGTCCTGCCAATCTCAATTGATTGACCCTGTGTGCGTCAATGGGTAGCTAGCCCGCAACACAATTGAGTTAACGACACATAGTCGTGTAACTCCTATAGGCTTGCAAGACTTGTTACTTTTATTAATGTTCCTTTCTCTTTCTTTATTACTCTTTCTCTGTACTTTACACAATACTTTCATTTCATCTATTAGTGATAACATGTAATACTATGGAAGGATAAACATGCATCAAATCAAGGAACATCGATATTCACAAATCATCAGTATTCACCAACTATCATGGCAACATCATCCCTAGCATACATACATCATACCTACACTTCTTTGTTTGTTCACATCAGCCCTATTCGGGCGACTGAACATACCCCAGTCGCATGGCCTCCATGCGACTGAGTCATGCGAATGGGCTTCTATGCGACTGAATCCTCAGTCGTGCGTCTGTACTACTATACGAATGGGTCTATGCGACTGAACCCTCAGTCGTGCGTCTGTACTACTATACGAATGGGTCTATGTGACTGAACCCTCAGTCGTGCGTCTGTACTATTATACGAATGGGTCTATGTGACTGAACCCTCAGTCGTGCGTCTGTACTACTATACGAATGGGTCTATGCGACTGAACCCTCAATCGCATGTCCTATCGTGCGATTGAGTCTCAATCGTACGTCTGAGCCTCAGTCGTACGATTGAACATCAGCTATTCTTCATTCGGGCGAATGGCCCTTCAGTCGCATAACCCTAACTAGGCAGCGACTGGAGTTCTTCATGAACAGCAGTCGCGAACCAAGGTACCCAGACTCACCTTAAACCTGTTTTTAACCCAAATTGACCCTCCCAAACCTCAGGGATTCATACTAGGACATCATACAAGCATGTGTAAGTCCTAAATCATACTTTAATCACATTATCTAAGATTTCATCAAATGGGTCAAATACACACTTTTAAAAAACTAGGGTTTATATGTGATCCAGCCCCAAAATCAGTTGAAAACATGTAAATGAGGGGTCCTAGAACTCACATTACAGGTATAAGTTGATGAGCTTCGATTTGGCTAGCTTCTCGACAGATCTTGAACTCGGGCAGCACTTTCCCTCTTTTCTTTCTCTGGTCTCGGTCGCTCTCTGCCCTTCCCGACTGAAATTTCTAAGTGTTGGGAGGAGAATGAGAGCTGCTCCCCTTTTATAGGCTTTGCTCAGTCGCACCTGGTCCAGGGGCGACTGGACCTTCAGTCGCATGAACACCATGCGATTGGACCCCAGTCGCATGTGTTCCATGCGGTTCATCCTTCATTCGGGCGAATGAACTCCAATCGTACGGTTGAGATTCAATCGGCCGAATAGTATGCGGCTGAACCTCCAGTCGCATAAATCCCAGGCGACTGAGGCTCAGTCGCACAGCATGCTAAAAAGTCAAACTTCCGGGTGTTACAGTGGCTATAGGCTAGATGTAATTCCTAACTCACTATAACCAATGGCTCTGATACCAATCTGTCACACCCTCAAATTCCGGGTCTGGAATCTATCACGGAGGGGTGAGCAAACAGGATCGAACACAGTAGTTACACATGAGATGCAGTTATCTATATGATAAGTTTTAGATAATCAATCCATTATTATTCAGAGCATTAGATATTATACGCAGCGGAAATAAATATATATATTGTTTCTTAACAATACGTCTAATCATATCTTATCAATAACCGATATGTATCTGTAGGCCTGTAAATGAACCGAACGTTTATGAACTGTTCATGAACTGTTCGGCGAGAAGTTCGTTTATGTTCGTTTATTTAGGAAATGAACGAACATGAACAAAAAATTCGTGTTCGTTTAATTAAACGAACAAACATGAACACATGCTTTGTTCGTTCATTTACGTTCATGAACGTTCGTTTATGTTCATTCATTTACGTTCGTTTATGTTTGTTTATTTATGTTCGTTTATTTATATATATTAATATATTAATAAAAGGGTATTATGTGTTAACATTTGAAACATAAGTGTATTAAGTTATACAAGAAACCTATAAGTTTAGTAAGATTTTAATTTCCACTAATACACCTAAAAATTCCAAAATGATCATTTAAGGTTTTTTTTTGTTCAGTTTTGTTTGTTTATTATGGTTCATTTATGTTCGTTTATTATTGTTCATTTGTGTTCGTTTATGTTCGGGAACTGTTCATTTAGCTTCTTAACGAACAAACATGAACGAACACGAACATTTTTATTTTCTTAATGAACAAACATGAACAAAAAAACATGTTCGATAATGTGTTCGTGTTCGTGTTCGTGTTCGGTAAAAGTTAAATGAATGAACACGAACATGCTGATGTTCGTGTTCGTTCGGTTCATTTACAGGCCTATGTATCTGGAGCTCTTATATGATCCTACGTGCATGTCCATAAGCTCCTAATAGATACCTGAGAATACATGTAAATCAAGTGTCAACACAGGGTTGGTGAGTTCATAGGTAAGTAAAACATATTTGATAAATCATCCATTATCATTCAAAGAAGGGTTTACGGTAAAAGTGTGAGTTTAAATTACTCACCGGTATATGAATAGCCTGTCGGAACCCTTTTCAATAAGGTGAACCCGCTATCCCACATACCCACTATGTACAAGCCCAACAAATCCTTCACATAGGATTTGCCCATGTATCATAGTTTATTATTTCTATGTACAAGCCCAACAAATCCTTCACCTAGGATTTGCCCATGTAACATAGTTTTAATATCTTTTTCATGTGTATATTATGTTATTTATAATAATTCAAATCAGAGGGCGCGAATCCTCTCTTTACATTTATCCTCATATGGGTGGTAAGTGGAACTATAATGGCAAAACTTATATAGCGCAACAATCTGCCTTCCCACAGAATAGTCATCCCGAATGACAGCGAGATCTTTGTGCATCTGATAAGGACCACATGTCCAAACCTTTGTGGGGGTCAGTCACTCCCCGATAGTACTATCCAAAAGATCCCTGCCTTGTTTATAGCCCAGTTTACACAGAAGGATTTTCATAATAACCATATGTAATCATAAAGTGATCCAATTATTATTTAACATAATACACAAAAATAATTTGTAAATTTAATTACAACATGTATTCCAGCCCCAAAATATTTAAATGGTTAAAAAGGGGAATAGTTATGAACTCACCTCAGTCCTTGTGTGGTGTTGACAAGCTAGTAAATTCCTCCTAAGGAATTATAATTCACATAAGCAAACAAATACAAATCGATAACCTAAATAAGTTAGATCTTAAACCTGGCGTTCAATCGATCTAAGGTTTGGTTCTCGGGGATTTGTTATAAACATATAATTAAATCATTTAGTTATTTTGTTTTAATAACTAAAGATTTATGTTTCATAAAATTTGATTAGTTTAATAATGATTTTAACATATCATTATATTCTAAATAAATTATAAACAATATTTAACTATGTAAATTTATATTTAATTTTGTAAGATTTTATAAATAGACACAAATTATCTAGACATTATATTCTTATGATAATGTTATTTTAATTGGACATATAAATAATAAATAATAACATATTTACATGATAGACATAATATAATTTATCGAATTATTAAATAATTAATAATTATAACATAATAGGTTATGTTCAATATAAATTGTCTAATTATTAGTTATGTTATCCATATTTACAAATAATAACTTACTAATTTAAATTATTATTTTAGGGTCTTATTCTAATAAAAATAATATTTTATATCATTTGTAATAATTAAATAAATAAATAATTAATAAGGTTTTTAATGAAATAATTTTCCAGAAAATAATTAAATAACTTATAAAATTAACAAAGTTTATAAAAACTGTTTTTATAATTTTTAGTTATTTTTCTGTATTTTTAAATAGTGTAAAAGGCTTTAAAAAATATATGTTGGTGGCCGGGTTCGAGCCCGCGACCACAAACACACACAACCACACACAAACCAGTGAACCAAAGGCTTATAGCCGCATTAGAACCCGGCTTTTAATCCCCTTAAACAGAGACCCAAATCAACCCTTAAATCAAGAACCCTAATTTCAATTGATTTGAAATTGAACCATCAATTGATGTTGTTAATCAAATTAAGTTTAAGGCTATGATTCCTCATGTAAAACCGAATGTATGGGTGTAATCAATTACCTGTTTTGAAGTTCGATCGATGATGAACACCACGATGAACAGTCGCGGCTAATGTGGAATCCAAACGATGATCAAACACTGATGATACTCGAATTAATTGCACAGGAAGTTTCTAGTGGTGTACACAATCAAAATACTTCTGTCAATTTGGGTTTAGAATGTGTCTAGGTGGGATTTCGAGTAGTTGCAGGTCCGCGGAGAAGGTGATGATCGAACAACGGGTTTTAGGTTGTTTCAGATACAATTCAAGTTTGGGTTCGATTAGGAACATTTATAGAGTTGTTTTGGTAAGGTTAATTGGATTATTATAAACGTTTAGTGCTCGAATTGTGCGGATGTTCGGCCGAAAGTTTGGTCGAGTGGGAATTGCTTTAAACCGACCACATTACTCAATTTGATGTGGCCCCCAAGTTCGATTCAAGCACGAGATATTGCCGGGACGGTTGAATCGAGTCTAAACCGCGTATTTGTGGCTTTTGGAATCGCCGGAGGGTCGCCGGAATAGTGGCCGGAGGGATCGACGGGGGACGGGCGGCGGGTTGGGTGTTTTTAAAACAAATTTACAAGAATGGTCCCTGTGGTTTAATATGTTTATTATTTCATGTATAAAAGTTTTAAAACAAGTTTCAAAAATTACAAACCACCCCCTGGACTTAAATTAAGTTTAATAAATTTTATAATTTATTATTATTAATATTAATAATATTTTCATTATTATTATTATTATCATTATTAATATTATTATTTTTAATAATAATATTATTATTGTTATTATTATCATTATAAAAAAATATATATATATATAGAAACCACATAAATATTATTTGAATTAAATCACGAATTTTTCGGGTTGTCACATGTGTACTGGGTAATGTGTATATATATGTGTGCGATTTTGTGTGTGTGAAATTGTGTGTGTTAGTATATATAAATGTGTATGAAGGAGTGGAAATGTGAATTTGATCTATGTGTGTATACGTGTGTTCGAATGTATACTTGTATGCTTGATAGTGTGTATATATATGAATTTATTGATTGCGTGTATATATATGTACCCGACTGTATGTATACGTACATGTGTGTGTGTTCTTTGATTTATCTTATTATTATTATTGTTATTTATTACTATTATCTTTTATTATTATTATTATTATTATTACTATTATTATTATTATTATTATTATTATTATTATTATTATTATTATCATTACTAGTCTTATAACGTGTTGGAGTGTATAAGTAATTCATACTTTTTAAGTGCGAGTCGCGCGTCAAACCCGAAACCGACTGAACATACTCCTTTTCTCTTTGAATGTGTCTGAAAACTTAATTAACAACATCATAGGTGTTTGATCATTCGTTACCCGCATTCTTTGAAGCTTTTGCTCAAGTTACTTTCTTCACATTTCAAGGTGAGTTTCGTGACCTCTTTTTATGCTTATACAATTGTTTCAATCTTTCCAAACATGGGGGAAAAGTATGCTCACCCTTTTTATGTTGTGAACATATTCAATTATTTTGGGACTGTCGTGTTTACATGTTTGTAAGTAATTATCTGGTATATGCATGAGTTGTCTTTGTGGTTCTTTTTCACAACTATTTAACTCCGGTGTTGGAGCCGATGCACAGGTATTGATAGTACTATTGGGCTGACACCCCCATCCTAGGGTTGGTATACTAGTTAATTACCAACTATGGCCAGGTACGGGTCTAGGATGAATATGTTCCGACAATTTCATTGTGTACGTCATAGGTTTAGTTGTGATGCTCATGTGATATTACTTGTTGATAACTGTATGCACGCATGTCCTACTACACTACTACACAGCATCAAGTTTTGTTATTATTTAAACCTGCGAACTCATCAATATTATGTTGACCATTTTGAGCATATCTTTTCAGGTAACAATTATTGAGGATTGCTAGGGATGCTGCCTTAGTGATGACCTTAGACATTATCATTTAAGCTTGGATGTCTTCATCTGTTGCATTTGACATTTATCGGTTATTCTTATTTGATTACTCATTCCCGGGTTGTGGGACTTATACATATTTGTTTTGTATGACTATGTTTGTCGTCGAACTGACTAACCATGACACAAGTCTCCATTTGTGTCCGGTGACGTCATGACACGTTGGTCTTTATCATTTAACGCAATCTCTATTAACTTAACAATGTGTTATGACGATCCCGTCCGTTACATCCTCGTGTTTCTGCTATAAGCGGGGGTGTGACAGATTGGTATCAGAGCACTTGGTTATAGAGAATTAGGCAATTCACTTGACCTAGACTATAACCTAGGAACCTTCATGTAGAATGCATGCTAGGACTGTATGCTTCTGATATTGCATGTTCGTTCCTCTTATTTTATTTATTCTATTACATCACTACTTGATCTATGTCACCCTGAGGAAAGAATCTATACCTTCTCCTTATAGGATGACCTATATACTGGATTTCCGTTCCCTCTGCACAACGCATTACTTTACAAGCTACGAGTACTGGACCCGGAGGAATCATCATGGAACAAGAACTACGTAAGACTTCGGACACTGAGTCCGAGCTTGAGGAGGTTAAGTCTATTAATTTTGAAGGAGAAGGGAAAGACAACCCTGTAGTATGAGAACTGCCTATTATACGGGCTTCATCGGCCATCCCTGCCGTCCCAACAAATTCTAATGAACCCTAGTTTGAGGAGTCGCGAAGAATGCCCCAAGGCGGGACCCTGAGTGTCAGGTTACCCAGAGGGTTGCAACGACTGGAAGAAACAGGACTAGTAAGTTATATGACGGCAAAGAAGAGGAAATTCTCGGCCAATCGCATCAGACTTGAAATGTCCGTTGATGAGAATAGCCTGTGGGGTGAGTACCTGGATCAGCATCCGAGCCCCTCTAATCATTCGACAGTAAAGGCAGCCATACCAGGTGACGTGCGAGTAAGAACAAAGAAACGGAGCCCCAAGACTTAACTTATCATCGTCTCTTTCGACGCTTGTGTGCCTTATTCAGGCTTGTCAGATTAAAAGAGAATGCTATACTTACATCTTCGGATACTATGGTGAACAATTATCGGAATGCCATTAATTCATGGGCATGAGTAATCTACATGATTCGCTTAAGATGAATAACATCAATGTTGTGGATTATCCATGGTGCGGTGATGCCCGCCTTATGTGCCAACTATGACCTTCCGGTTGGGAGATCTTGGGCTGTTATATTATGTGGCGTGCCTTGCGAAGGCCTCGGAAAAGGAGTTTCTTTCGTCATGCGTGCGGTTGTAAACTCAACTGGGGGATTGACATGACAGTAAGAATTCTTTTAGAGGGCATTGAAAGCTGGGTCAAATCCTACCACATACGTTTACTGATGAGAGTTAAGTGCTGTGAAATTTTGTGTATGACCTATATGTTGAATGTTACAACATGATCATGGCAGTCTATTTAACAACAACAGCCAAGGCCCACGGCATAGTCGGGCTAGATGATAACAATTCCGTACATCAGATTATACAAAACGGACTACTAGATGTCCTTTACTAGAATGAATGCTCTTCCGGGCATTCCTCTGTACTCAGTAGGACAAGTTAACTCTGAAAGGGAAGCTGAGTCGACCATGCAATGCAAATTATCATTACGGGTGCACACGTAATTGTAATTTGCCATGCATGCGAGACCCGGCAAACCGTTTCGTGGGATAACGGTCATAGTAGTACGAATCCTCCTCCTGCTCGGGGAAAGATAGAATCCCTATTATCATGGTAATTTTAGGTGTTAAGCATCAAAATCGATTATCTAAGAACGCATACATACAAATCGGAAGCCTTAGCAAGGATCACATCGGACTTCATGGCCCGACATCTATGTGACATTTCTTTCGCATTCGCTTCGGTGAATGTGATTACTGCGTATACAGGGTACTACTGCTCCTTGGCAGATTCTAACATGATTGGAAGGAAGTGGCGGGAGTCATATGACCAGTTTGGACATCGTCCTCGGTATACGTGGGTGTGGTGGGAACGCTGCGGGGAACCCTATATATAAACACCTTTGCTATACCAGGGACGTGACCAGGCTGGGCTGTGTGATGATCCGGCAGAATGAAAATGGATAGTTTGAGACGCCCAAATCGAAGGAGTTTGGCAGGTTGCTGGAACAATAGGTTCAATCCGTTGCATCGAGAACGCATAAATGTGTATAGACCTCAAGAACAATATTATAAACTGAAAGACAAGAGTGGCGATCAGCCACTAGAAGGCCAGCCACTACCATGGGGTAGGAAGGATTAAGTATATACGGTTCCGAACAAGTACGTGACCTTTTTGGTCAAGATATAAGCATCGACCGTTGGAGCGGAAACAAATATGAGAATGGACTTACTTTACTGCTCATCCTTACCGATTCCGTAAGTTGACAAATGAGATGTTATGCTCGTGTCACGTGAGCCAACATAATGGGAAAATACCATAGAAGAGCGAGCACTGTAGCTTGGGGAATAGTGAATGTTACTTCACCTCAACCATTAGAGTGTAGCACGAAAGGACCATAGAAGCTTTGGAGACTATTAGCGGAATATGAACGGAGACAATGAAATCAAGAAAACCTAACTGGTGCTACAGTGGAAAGGAAAACAGTAAATAGGAAGACGGAAGATACCCCTGTGGTATGAGATTCCCTGGAGGTACTTCTTAACGGCTGTTCAACTTACCCCAATTTGACAAGTGGAAACTTAAATAGATCAAATTCCTGGAACTACAACGATGGCAAGAACGTCTTATCAGCTAGAACCTTCGGAAAGGAAAGAACCATCAAGTCAGGTGCAAGACTATAGAGTAGGGTCTTATTTAGGCAAGCCGCCCACAATGGAAGCACTAACATCATTGTCAAAATGAAGAATCGGTTGTTCCGCGTATGCATCGGTTACCGCGTACCGAGCCAGGCCGACTGTGAAGAATTGACGTCCTCTTCCCAAAATCATCAATCCATACGATCAGTTACAGCGAACTCTGTGGTTCCCTAATAGTGATCTTCGTCGTGATATCAACAGTCAGGGATCCATGAAGACGAAGTACCAAAGACAGTGTCTAGAACTTGGTTTGGACGTGAATAGTCCTTAAATTAAGTCATTCGGGCTTTCTAACGTTCCAACAGTACCCATGAATCCGAGGAGTCGAGAGAACGACCTGATTAAGATAAAATCATGACCGTAATTATGGATTACATCCCTAAATGCTCTCGAATCAAGAATAGACCAATAAAAGCAATTGGGGGTAAATTGGGTCGCAAGAAGAAGAGTTGAGTCAAGTTATGAGTTCGAGTTGGACTCGGGAAAGTTTTCTGAACTCGTGGTCCATGAACCTATTGACATGGGAAGATCTAAGAGGCTAAGAAGTAGGGAAACATTTAAGATGCTATCGAAAATGCGGTAACACTTAGAAATGATGGGACACTACCATCGAATCATTGCTACATCCCTATAATTGCTTAACTATTGATGCCACTAATTCAGGAAGACAAGGGTTGAATAGAGACGTGCACAGAACTAGACGTTTCAAATGCTGACGGAGAAATTAGGAAGGTGCCCATATTGCCCTTTCCAGTTGGAATGAGTGATTTTGCAATATATGACATTGCCATATCATGAAGATTGAAACATGCGTCAGGATCGAAAGGCAAAGAAACTCATACATGTTTTGCAACGGTAAAAGTGCATGAAAAGGGACTATACCTCGCATGACCCAGAGTAGTCGTCATGGTAGTTGCACTAAGACATGAACACATTACATGTATAAGATTGAGTGCAACATTTACACGGACAGTAGGAGTCCCCTACACATCCTTGATTTGAAATTGACAAGCACCGATGACGAGGGATGGAACTCCCTAGAGTATCCAGATGTGTAATCTGGTGTCATTAGGAACGATAAACGTGGTGGCTAATATTATAAAACGTAGAGAACGCGTGGAACCACATCGTGCCCAACCTTATGGAGGGATTGATGCAACGAACCTGAAGGTTAAATCCTCATAGCATGAAGCGAAGCATTGGGGAGGAGAAAACATCGTTTGGGAAAGAACTCCAAGGTTTGAATAAACAGACGAGACGCAATGCAGACGAAATACAACATTTCATGAATCGTTCGGGGGTACCTAAATCAAGGAGATGCTCGTACCCTAGCCATGAACGAATCTCAAACATAAAGGTATTCCGCTTACCATGGCACCAATAAGATGCACCATGATCTCGAGGGTCTGCATGGGTGGTCAGACATGAACAAGGACGTTGTTACGTGTGCCAGTAGATGTTTAACACGTACGGAAGTTCAAAATTAAGCACTTGGAACCATCAGGATATTCCGCATCCGAAAACTCCCGACCTATGATGGGAGGATATAGCTATGGATACGGCTACCAGACTTATGAGAATGTGTAGCAGACAATGCCTGATAAAACTTACAACGGAACGAATGATGAAATCCGCTCGCCTTCATAATGATTGAGGGGATTACCAAAGGTATAGTCAACAAAGTCGACCATAAATAAGGACGTGACAAGGCATGAAGTGTCTGTGTCCAACATACCCGGTCGAAACAACGGTTGTATTGCGGTTTTGTCAAACGTCGCAAAATGCAATGGACACTTAATTAGAAATTGAGTGTTACTTATCATTCTCAATAGACGGTCGAGGTGAACGTAAGATTCAAACTCTGGAAGCCATGTCGGAAAAGTGTGAAACTGGCTAAGTGGTAGTCGGAGCAACCTTCTACCGCTAATAGATCATGCTTACAACATCAGCGATCACCCAAATATTGGCGGTGATTCGATTGAATTAATAAAAGTCCCCTATTCATGAGACGATGACAGGTGCGAATCAACTAATAAGATGGAAATCAATTGGTAAACAATAAGCAGGACTCTTGGAAATAAATACAGGCTTGAAACAATCCGAGTACGCCATTCAGGCTATGCTGACAACCGTCAGAAGTCCTTGGAAAATTTCTTGAAAGTGAAATGGTATCATTCTAGAAATCAAGGAGAGTTAACCCCAAGGCATGTTGTATCATTCGAGAGCACGGAACGAACAAGTCTCAAGTTATATTGACTGAGACTTCTTCAAGAAATCAATGATAAACATGATACGTATTCCGTATGAAACCTCCGAACATGCCTGACTGGCAAACCTCGCAGTGAACTGGTTGAGGTAAGCGAAACACATGGAAAGCTTTATCTATTCGAGTAACCCATAGAGATTATGGAGCGACAAGTCAAACAACAGAGTTGTTATTGGATATCGATTGTTCTTGTGCATTGGAACTTCGGATGAGGACCAAATATTACTTGGGAACGGGAAAACAAGATCAAATACTAATATCCGTTTTATTCGTGAATACTACCCTTGAAATCTAACTCCAGCTGAATTTCGGGATGAAATTCTCTCAACTGGGGGATACTGTGACATCCGTCACTATCAGGTCCGTCAATTGCCGATGAACTAACATTTTCACATCTCTAATTACCTTATCAAAATAGTCGTTGTCGATATAAACAAGGGTATATTTGTGTGTTTTTAGTGTCCAGATCTTGTAGTTTTCTGATGAAATTATTTTTTTAGAATCATCATCTATATAAATGATAGACTTGTGACATCCGTCACTATCAGGTCCGTCAATTGACTCGAAATCCGTAATTGTTTTCTTCTCGTGCATTTATTATTATTTTGCGTAATTTATTTATTTTTGATCGAATCTCTTCGCGTATCTGTCTCGTGTTAACCTTAATATTATTTATTATATTTTTATATAATATAAAATTTATTAACATAACAAATGAATATTTAATATTATTATTGTATTATTATTATTAATTTTATTATTATTATCATGATTATAATTAAAATTATTATTATTGTATTATTGTATTATTATTATTATTAAAATTATTATTAATATGATTAGTATAATTAATATTAATATTATTATTAATATAATTAAAGTCCAGGGTTTAAAGTATAATTTAACTAAACTTGAGGGAATAATTAATTTAAACTTGTGGACTAAATTGCAAATATTGAAAATATATATATAAAAAAACGCACGTAACCTATTTCGCAGCCTTGCCGTCGACTTTAACCTCCCCCGTACACCATCGTCTCGCCGTCGTTTCGCCGCCGATCGTCCGCCGTTCGACGCCGTCGTATCGCCGTCTAGCCTCTTCGCAGGTAACCGGTCGTTTTGAATCTCGTTTTGTTTCGTTTCGTTACGTTTTGTTTCGTTTCGTTAATTTTATTATTATTATTTTGCGTAATTTATTTATTTTCGATCGAATCTCTTCGCGTATCTGTCTTGTGTTAACCTTAATATTATTTATTATATTTTTATATAATATAAAATTTATTAACATAACAAATGAATATTTAATATTATTATTGTATTATTATTATTAATTTATTATTATTATCATGATTATAATTAAATTATTATTATTGTATTATTGTATTATTATTATTATTAAAATTATTATTAATATGATTAGTATAATTAATATTAATATTATTATTAATATAATTAAAGTCCAGGGTTTAAAGTATAATTTAACTAAACTTGAGGGAATAATTAATTTAAACTTGTGGACTAAATTGCAAATATTGAAAATATATATAAAAAAACGCACGTAACCTATTTCGCAGCCTTGCCGTCGACTTTAACCTCCCCCGTACACCATCGTCTCGCCGCCGTTTCGCCGCTGATCGTCCGCCGTTCGACGCCGTCGTATCGCCGTCTAGCCTCTTCGCAGGTAACTGGTCGTTTCGAATCTCGTTTTGTTTCGTTTCGTTACGTTTCGTTTCGGTTTTGTCTTGGTTTGAATCGGTTTGTTTCGGGTTGTTTCGTAAGCTCTCGTGTGTGCGTATCAGGGCCGGCCCATCTTTGTTACCCAATACGCGCTGGGCTTGGGGCCCCAAAAAAATAGGGGCCCATTTTAAAAAAAATTTTATATACATAGCCCATTTTGATTTCTCAAAACTTCTCAAACCCCAATCGATTCCAGTCCCCGCCCTATTCACCTTCTTCAGTTCTTCGAAGTTCGAAGAGTCAATCGATTCCAATCCCCTATACGGGCGGTGGGCTGTGGGCGACGATATGAGGCGTGCGTCCGAACTCCGACCAATCGATTCCAATCGAAGAGTCCGAACTCCGACCAATCGATTCCAACCGAAGTTCCAATCGAAAGTTCCTCTTTGTTGAAGGCGGAAGGTTCAATCGAAGTTCCAACGATTGCCTCTTTGTCGAGCAGCTGTTAATCGATTTGAGCCTCTCTTCTTGTTTCTCTCTTCTTGTTTCCCTGATTTGTCGACAGAGGGGGTGGCCACAGCAGAGGGTCGATTTGGGTCTCTCTTCTTCGATTTGGGTCGATTTCAAAGAATCAAAGGTTAGTCCTCTGATAAGCAGAAGCAGCTGCTTTGGGTTGATTTCAAAGAATCAAAGGTCTCTCTTCTTCGATTCGGGTGTGCTCTACTCCTCTTAAATCTTCATTGATTAATTTTTTTTTAACTGCTTTGATAATATGTTTTAGTTTTGTTTCCCTGATTAGATAATTAGGTTAAGTTGATATATTGATTTGGTATTAAGTTGGCCTTTGATTAGTTATTAAGTTGATAAATTGATTTGGTATATTCTTAGTTATTAAGTTGATAAGTTGATATATTGATTTGGTATTTTGTTGGCCTTTGATATATTGATTAGGTAATTAGGTTAAGTTGATCTACTTTAAAATGTCAAATAGATTTCGAAAATACCCTTCCGGTGCATCAAAAAAGGCAAAGAAGGCAAAACAAGAATCTTTAAACGAATCAATAAAAGGATCACTACTTAAGTTTGTTACAACCTCGAATTCAAATGCTACAATAAATCAAGATGAACAGATAAACCTAGATGAACCAACAAACTTTGATGAGCATATGAATTTAGATGAACAAAATGATGTGAATGAGCCTACAAATAGTGATGATCCTACAAATAGTAATGAAAATCAAAATCAATTTAATGAACCTCCAAATTTTGTTGATCCATGTCAATGGAATAATATTAGTAATAATTTAAGAGATCTAATTATAGAAAAAGGCCCGGTTAAAATTTATAATTATAATTTTCCAAAAGATAAAAATTCAAGAAACTTTAGTACTTCTCTTTATATGCAAACTTTACCGAATGGAGAAAAATACAAAAGAAAATGGTTGATTTATTCTATAGAGTTAGATAGAGTGTTTTGCTTTTGTTGTAAGTTATTTAATGTGAATCAATGTACGAGTAAATTAGCAAATGAAGGTACTAACAATTGGAATAATATTAGTAGAAATCTAAAAGAACATGAAACAAGCAATGCACACATTACGAATATGAGAACATGGATGGATTTAGAGATAAGATTGGCGAAAAATAAGACTATTGATAAACATATACAAGATCAAATAAATAAAGATAAAGAACATTGGAGAAATGTGCTAGTAAGAATTATTGCTATTATAAAGAATTTTGGTAAAAATGGGGTATCATTTCGTGGATCAAATGAAAAACTTTTTCAAGAAAACAATGGTAATTTCTTAAGTACTATTGAGATGATTGCAGAATTTGATCCAATAATGCAAGAACATATCCGACGTATAAAAAGTAAAGAAATTCATAATCATTATCTTGGACACAATATGCAAAATGAACTAATTAGCTTATTAGCAAACAAAATCAAAACTATAATTATTAACAAAGTTAAAGAGGCTAAATATTTTTCAGTTATACTTGATTGTACACCCGACACAAGTCACAAAGAACAAATGTCTATTATCTTACGATGTTTAGATACTTCTTTAACCCCAATAGTTGTTAAAGAATACTTTATAGAATTTTTAATAGTTGATGATACAACAGGTAAAGGTATATTTGATGCTATCATCGAAGAAATTAATAAACTAGGTCTCGATGTAGATAATATTAGGGACAAGGTTATGATAATGGATCAAATATGAAAGGAAAACATCAAGGAGTACAAAAACGATTATTAGATATTAATCCTAGAGCATTTTACACACCATGTGGTGCTCATAGTTTAAATTTAGTAATTTGTGATATGGCTAAATGTTGTAAAAAAGCTAGGGAATTTTTTGGAACAGTACAACGTGTTTGTTGTTTGTTTTCATCATCCCCTAAAAGGTGGAAAATTTTAAAAGATAATGTTCCACATTTAACTGTTAAGTCATTATCACAAACACGTTGGGAAAGTCGCATAGAAAGTATCAAAGCCATTAGATTTCAAGCTCCACAATTAAGAGAAGCATTATTAGAATTATATGATGAATATGATGATGATGATGATGATCTTAAATATAAAAGTGAGGCTAAATCCTTAGGTAGAACTGAATTAGGTAATTTTGAATTTTTATTAGGCATGGTTATTTGGTATGATATTTTGTATGCTATTAATATAGTTAGTAAAAACTTACAAGCAAAAGACATGAATATTGATGAAGTTATAACTCAATTAGATGGACTTATATGTTTTTTTAAAAAGTATAGAGATGAGGGATTTGAAAAGGCTATGAATGAAGCTAAAGAAATTGCACTAGAGATGAATGTAGAACCTAGTTTTCATGAAAAACGTATTATTCGTAGAAATAAAAAATTTGATGAAAATGTTAATAATGAAACTTTGAAAACACCCATGGAAAGTTTTAGAACCGATTACTTTTTATACATAGTAGACCAAGCTATCTCCTCACTTAAAAGTAGATTTGAGCAACTTAAAGAGTTTGAAAGTATTTTTGGTTTCTTATTTACTATTAAAAAGTTAAAATCTATGAATGAAGAAAGTTTAAAAGAAAAGTGTATTAACCTTAAAAATATATTAAAATATGATGATGCTGTAGATGTTAATGGTTTAGATTTATTTCAAGAACTAAAAATGTTAAGAGAAATTATTTCTTTAGAATCAGACACACTAATTGATATACTAAATTATATTAAAAGTTTTAATTCTTTTCCAAATGCATATATTGCCTATAGAATTTTGTTAACTGTTCCTGTAACTGTGGCATCCGCAGAACGAAGTTTTTCTAAATTAAAACTTATAAAAAATTACTTAAGATCTACAATGTCACAAGAAAGATTATACGGCTTATCCACTTTGGCTATTGAAAAAGAATTTCTAGAAGGATTTGATTATGAAAATTTCATTAACGAATTTGCATCATATAAGGCTAGAAAAATAAATTTAATATAAACATATATACGTACACAATATATAATTAAAAAAAATTTTAACTCCGCCAACTATAAACGTATTAGTTTATTATTGCCGGTCCCAAGCCCGGATAAAGGAGGAGGGTTTTAATAATTTTTTTTTAGAAAAAAGCCCCATTTTGTTAGCTCGATTGGGCCCCAAAAAACGTTGAGCCGGCCCTGGTGCGTATGTATGTATTTTGTGCGTATGTATATGTATATGTCGCGAATTGTAAGTATATGTGTGTATAGGATGCGAAACGTATGTATACGTATATGTTTTTGCTTCTGCGATGGGTTTGTGTGTGTGAGTGTGTGTGTGTGACCGTGGGTGTGTGCGTGTGTGTGTTGCGATTGTGTGTGCTTGAGTGTGTGTTTGAGTGTATGTATGTGTTTGCTTGTGCGTATGTGTTTCTATGTATGTATGTATATGTACTGTGCGTGTATATATGTATATATGTTATGGTATATGTATATGTGTGTTTCGCTCGGGTTTATATATGATGTGTGTGCAGCCGTGTATATAGATATAGGCGTTTGTGAGTATCCCGGTTGCATATATACATATAGGTATGTGATTATGTGTGTATATATATGTGTGATTTTAGCATGTAAACATATATATATATATATATGTAAACACAGATATAGGCGTTTGTGAGTATCCAGGTACGGGTCTAGGATGAATATGTTCCGACAATTTCTTTGTGTATGTCATAGGTTTAGTTGTGATGCTCATGTGATATTACTTGTTAATAACTGTATGCACGCATGTCCTACTACACTACTACACAACATCAAGTTTTGTTATTATTTAAACCTACGAACTCACCAACATTATGTTGACCATTTTGAGTATATCTTTTCAGGTAACAATCATTGAGGATTGCTAGAGATGTTGCCTTAGTGATGACCTTAGAAATTATCATTTAAGCTTGGATGTCTTCATCTGTTGCATTTGACATTTATCGGTTATTCTTATTTGATTACTCATTCCCGGGTTGTGGGACTTATACATATTTGTTTGTATGACTATGTTTGTCGTGGAACTGACTAACCATGACACAAGTCTCCATTTGTGTCCGGTGACGTCATGACACGTTGGTCTTTATCATTTAATGCAATCTCTATTAACTTAACAATGTGTTATGACGATCCCGTCCGTTACATCCTCGTGTTTCCGCTATAAGCGAGGGTGTGACAAGACTTATTTAACTTTTTATGTTTTGAAGAGATTTGGTGTTGATCTTGATGAATATGATATTCATGATCTAATGCAATATTTAGGTCTATATAATGCCTAAACTTTTAAGTTTATTATTATTAACAAATATGTTATTCTTTGTCACAGATGACAGTGGTATTATGACGAATTTGTAGCTGCGACATTGAATTTTACAAAAGTTGAGAGCCATGGTCATATAGATTATAGTGAGACTACTGCAGTGATGGCGTTTCTCCTATAATAGTATGCCGTAATGGTCATTTTCAATCATTCACTTTGATTAATGTTGATTCCTTATGCTATTTTCAACAAATTTATGCGTTCTTGATGCTGATTGTTTTTCAGTTTGTAAAATAAATGGTTAGACGAAGGGTAGTTTTCGGGCATGTGAATGAAGAATGAATAGCTTAACGAGCATGGACAGCGAGAAGATGTCATTTGGAGAGCTTTTCATGTGTGACATTGTTGAGCAGGTGAAAATGTGTTAGCGAGTTTTCTTGACTTTCTTTAAACAAATATTTCCTCATTACATATATCAAACTTCATTTGACCCGTTTGGAAACATAATTTATGAACGTCAAACAATTTCTGTATAAAAACAAAAATACTTCACCAACAAATCTATTTCAAATAAAAGCAGCATAACACCTTTTGGTTTGTCGTTCAATGCAACAAAACACCTGATGTATTCCCACATTCATACAATCTTTCAATTGAAACAAATAATTATGACACTGTAGAATCATTAGTAAAACCGTGTTAAGCAAATTAAAATGACGAAATTAACATTTATTTTACCGCTGATGCAATCAGTCTTTATAACTTCTATCATTTGTGATTTACCCTATTACATTCTAGCTACAGCTGATTTTAATGTAGATAGCTAAATTGTATTGCATCATTCAACTAGGAAATAGATAGAATGTGTTGATTTGCAACCAAAAGTTGTTGGATCTGTCATTAGAAGAATCCTGCACATGACAAACATATGACATTTAAATCTGAAAGATGAATCATCAAATGTTTGGGACTTTAGGCTTCACTCTAACAAAAAGCTTGGACTGATGGTTTGAAAATCTGATAGGAGTTTAATAAGTTCTTTTTGATCATCCAGGTGCCAATACCTATTGACCAATATTTGCTGTCCAGTTAAATAAACAACTTTTTGAAAGATTAGGTGGTGCTTAGATTGAATAAATATATAGATTAAAGAAAAGAAATCACATGTCTTTTTATGATGGAATACATAGATGGATTAATTGTTTTATGATTTTAGAATGGAAATACGTTGCTGTAATGCATACAACAAGAGGGGCAGTAAAAATAAATTGAAGAGTTGGATCTTTTTGCAAGTAAGCTTTTGACTCATTCATTGTCCTTATATTCCATGAGTGTTTCTGTATGGTTTTTTCCCATGTGATATATATATATATGTTCTAAAAAGGATCATTTTTACCGGTGCTTTTACTTAAGTGATAGGCAAGCTTAATTATAGATTTATGTACCTCTCCAGTTACTTATGATTGTGTTAAAAATTTAATATTCATGCTAATTATAGAATTTGCAGATGTCTTGAAGTCAAGTGTTGCTTAGGAAACATTACAGAATGTTGTGCGTAGAGGAAGCAAAGATTTTATAATATTAATGATCTTTATTGATGTAGGGTGAAGATACAACTCGCTCAGTTCAAACTATTATTAGTTATGCTCTTATATAAACTTTACCGGTAAGGTATGTGATTGTTACTAAATTAACGTGATTGTATTTAAATTAGCAATTTCAAATTTTAAGATGTTGGTATTCTATATAGCCACTTAATGTTATTTTGTGCGATCTGAATTTGATGACTTGACATGGATTAATGTGATGGCAAAACTATCAAGTCAAAATTTCCGCAGCAACGCGGGGGCATTTGCTAGTTTCTATTATGGTAATTTTTTGCTATGATGATTTTCTTTTTTCAAAATCCATAATTCACTTTTCTCTCATATCTAAACCATATTGCTTATAATCTCATTATGTTTTATATTTACACCAATTTTTTTTGTATTTTTAAGTTTTATTTGAATCCAATATTTATTTATAATCTTCCTATTATCATTAAAGCTTAGATTTTTTATGATAAATGGCTCACCCAAACCAAGTGATGATGCACAAGCTGAAGATTAATGCATCCTCCAGTAGATTCTCACTTATACTTCATAATTTATTCTTTTCATTCTTCTGATATTATCTAATTCTATAGGGATTAATCTTGATTTATCAAATTACAAGTCACAAGTCATTAGTATACTAGTCACATGTTTTGAACTATGTAGTTCTTTCTTTTTCTTTACTATATATGTGAAGTATGAACGAATTAGAGTCTAGAAAGCAAGAATCAGAAAGCAGTTAGTATGCATGAACCATCAAATTTAGCCATGACTACTCGAATTAGACTTCAAACATCATATTCAACCTAAACCTAAAAGTTTTAGGTCTCGGCTATGGTTTTGTACGCGCAAATTTTGTGGGGCGCTTGAGTTTCAACGACGTCAAGTATTTCACATCAGTTGCAAGATTAAAAGCCAAATGTTGTGTGCTAGTAAAGAAAATATGTGCTACCTTGTGTTCAAGCTTTCAGATAATTAGTGTCATGGGTTGCATGGCCCAGTGATGGTACGAGATTTATTTCACTCGAGAAGAAAACAGACGGGAATTCTTTATTTTAGGTCCCCAAACCATGGAATTTGCATGATACCGATTGGGTTCCACAACAGAGGAAAGATGGATGGATGGAGGTTATTTTATGGAAATTCAACTCAAATTATGAGCTTATAATGATCATCTTTTTGTTCATCTGAAACTTGTAACTTATGAAGGAACTATGACGGGCCTTATTGCACGCAACATTGAGTTTCGTTAATTTGTAGAAGACGACTTGATAGGGACAGGGAATGAGATAGGGTAACAATAACACAATTAAAGGATGAACAAGAGCTGAATTAGAATGATTTAATAGAAAACTTGGGACAAAAGTTACACAGATAATCCAGGGCTATGCCCTCACTCCAAACATCATGAAGGAGATATTCTATTTCTTATGCTATCCTCACCGTATCTCCCCTCCTTATTTATTCTCTTTCCTATAACAAATTCGTTAGCCACTTTTAGGAATGTCCCTTTTAGTCCTTCTAGAATAGACTTGTAAAGGTTTAGACTATATATTCCTATCATTACTTCCCCCTTCCAAAGAAGTCTTGACCTCAAGACTTGTATTAGGAAATTGAGCTTTAATCCATGAAGCATCCTCCCAAGTGGCCTCATCTTGCACCTGCCCCTGCCATTGAATTAACCATTGCTCTTCAGGGATGTCATTAACGGTAACCATACGGGAATCCAAGATGAAGGCGGGTACGAGAGGAGAGGTATGACCAGTGTCCAACTCTGGAGGTAAAATGGAAGTAGTTGGTTCTTTAACAGCTTTCTTCAAGAGAGACACATGGAACACTTGGTGAATCTTGGAAGTAGGAGGTAATTGTAATCGATAGGCGACAGGACCTACCCTTTCAACAATTTGGTATGGCCCGAAGAATTTGGCAGCTAACTTTTGATTACCACGTGCGACCACCAAACTCTGACGGTACGGTTGAAGCTTGACATAGACCCATTCTCCCACCGAAAAACTCACATCCCGTCGTTTTTTATCCGCCTGAAATTTCATAGAGGCTTGAGCATTCGAGAGATGAACTCGTAATTGTTTCAAAGCTTCATCCCGGTCCTGTAAGTCTCGTGCGACCGCTTCCACTCAAATTTCCCCTAGAATACACCGCAGAACCGACGGGGGACGACGACCATATACCGTTTCGAATGGGGTCGTTCCGTGTAGACATGGAAGGTAGAATTGTACCAAAATTCTGCCCAAGGCAGCCAAACAGCCCATGACTTGGGATAATCACCCGCAAAGCATCGGAGGTAAGTCTCAAGGCAACGGTTGATGACTTCGGTTTGACCGTCCGACTCAGGGTGGTAGGCGGAACTCATATGCAGTTTAGTGCCCATGGATCGAAAAATTTCCTGCCAAAATTTGCTCAAAAACACCGGATCCCAATCGCTTACTATGGACTTAGGAATTCCATGCAAGCGAATAATTCCCTGGATAAATCTGTCAGCCACCGTTTTGGCCGTGTAAGGGTGTTTCAACAGGATAAAGTGGGCATATTTAGAGAGTCTATCGACTACTACTAAAATGACAGTGTAGCCCCGAGAGGGGGGAAGGCCCATGATAAAATCCATACTTAATTCTTCCCAAACGACAGCTGGGATGTCCAATGGTTGAAGTAAACCACTCGGGGCGGTGGAATTAGCTTTGAATCGTTGACAACATCACACTCGCGCACCAGCCATTTGATGGTGGTTGTCATGCCTGGCCAATACAAGTTTGCAGCGAGGCGGCGATAGGTACGATAAAACCCCGAGTGTCCCCCGTAGCTGAGGTGTGAAATTCATGGAATAAAGCAGGGATAAGAGTGGAGGTTTGGGAATTACAAGGCGATTCCGGTAGTATAAAAGTCCCTGCTTGATCTGAAAACCCGGAAACTTAGATGGAGCAGCTTGACATTTCTGTATGAAAGCTTGTATATCACTATCTGATCTGACCTCATCAATTAGCTGAGCACCCTGTAACCAAATTGGACAAGACATTGCTTGGGTGAGGGTGCCCATTTCATCCCGTCACGACAAAGCATCAGCCACACGGTTGTCGCGTCCCAGTTTGTATTGAATAACAAAATTGTACCCCAAGAGCTTCGTAACCCAGTTCTGTTGGGTGGGAGTCGAGACACGCTGCTGGAGTAAAAACTTCAGACTTTTTTGATCGGTGCGCACAATAAATCGTGTTCCCAACAAATACGTACGCCAATGTTGAACAGCGAGTATTAAAGCCATCATTCTCTTTCATAGGTTGATTTAGCAAGGTTTCTGTCGCTTAAAGCCTTGCTGAAATAAGCAATAGGTTGTTGTTTTGCATGAGAACAACCCCAATTCCCCGACCCGAAACATCACATTCAATTAAAAAGGGCTGGGAAAAATCTAGAAGACAAAGCACAGGGGAGGTTACCATAGCCTGTTTGAGTTGTTCAAATGCGAGTTGAGCCGTAGGTTGCCAAAGAAAAGCATCCTTCTTAGTGAGGTCAGTAAGTGGCCTAGCAATGCTTCCATAATCACTAATGAACTTGCGATAATAGCCGGTGAGGCCCAAGAACCCACGTAAAGCTTTCAAAGATGTTGGTACGGGCCACTCCATAACCGCGGCAATTTTCTGGGGATCCGTAGACACACCATCACCCGTAATGATATGACCCAAGTAATCGATAGACCGTTGACCAAAAGAACACTTCTGTTGATTAACATGAAAATGATGCTGGACAAGGATCTGAAAAACCTGTTGAAGATTCAGCACATGTTGATCCCACGTAGGGCTATAGACAAGAATGTCGTCAAAGAAAATCACGACTATGCGTCGTAAGTGAGGACGAAAGACATCGTTCATAACAGCCTGAAATGTGGAGGGGGTATTGGTGAGGCCGAAGGGCATTACCAAATACTCATAATGGCCATCGTGGGTACGAAAAGCCGTCTTCTCAATACTATCCTCCCGCATACGTATTTGGTTGTATCCGGCCTTTAAATCAAGTTTGGTGAAATACCTAGCCCCATGCAGTTCATCCAACAATTCCTCCACAACAGGTATGGGATACTTATCCGGAATAGTCACCGCATTTAAAGCGCGATAGTCCACACACATCCTCCAAGACATGTCCTTCTTGCGGACCAAAATGACTGGACTAGAATACGCACTAGTGCTCGGACGGATCATGCCCAAAGTCAAGAGCTCCTGTACTTGGCGCTCAATTTCAGCTTTCTGAATATGTGGGTTTCTATAATGCCGAACACAAATAGGGTCGGTAGTTTTAAGGCGAATACAGTGATCATGGGGAGCGTGGGGGGGAAGACCTGTAGGATGGTGGAAAAGGAACTAACTTGTTGCAATAAGGAATCCAAAGTAGATTGTTGGGTGGGTGATAAGGGAGGAAACTGAACCATAGGATCCGACATAAGAGTCAAAGAGGAACTTGGTTGGGAATGATCATCTAAAGGGAGCCACTGGTACAGAGCGGCTGGAAATGATTGACCCAACAGAAGACCCTAGAGTCGAACCGTAGAGCCAGCGTGTTGAAACTGCATCCATGAGTGATGCCAATCATGGGTGACTTCACCAAGATATTGAAGCCAAGCCATTCCAAGAATGACATCGATATTGCCCCTATCAAACACCAGGGCATCGATGGTGAATGTGCAGGAGCCGATGTGAATAGGCAATTGAGCACAACAGTCGGTCACTAGAACGATATGACCATCACCCAATTTGATTCGAATACCCGAGAAAGAGGTAAAGGGAAGGCCCAAAGCCAATACCACACGACGAGACACAAAATTATGGTGGCACCACTATCCACCAGCATAGTAACCGGAATTCCATTCAACTCACCCAGTAAACGCAAGGACTTAGCAGTCCCTGTGGTCGGCGGATTGATCACCGATTCCAACGCCATACAAGTACCAACCAGGGGATCCTCTTCTGAAGAAGAGGGGGGATCCGCAATGGATTCCATGAGTAATTGTTCCCCATCCAGTGCTTCCGATTCATCATCAGCTAACAACAAAACCCGGAGTTTACTTTCGGGACATTTGTGAGCCGGTCCGTATTGTTGCCCACACCGAAAGCATAATCCCTTTTTGCGACGGTCTTTCCACTCAGAACGAGAAAGCGATTTGAGTCCTCTATCACGCTGAAAGGAGGCACCCATCTCCGATACCGGAGAAATCGGAGCTTTCGCGAGAGAGGGTGGCCGACCCCAATCGGAACGAGTAACAATGGGTCGGTCACTTGCTCTAGAGTGGAACGTTAGTTTAGAATCGGCCCGTTCAGATGGGCCTGGCCCAACTGGAAACCCAAGTGAATGAGATCCATAGGGATTAAGATAACGAAAACGGGAGAGAGAGCTATTACCGGAGGATGGTCGGAGCATCCCATCGACATCCTTGGCCAGGTACATGGCATCCAATCGAGAGAGCGGGCAGTGCAATCGCACCCTTTTTGTGACATCTTCTTTCAAACCGGTGATAAAGTAACCCAGAGCCTGAGATTCCGGTAGGCGAGGCACCAACGACAGAATATATTCAAAATCATCGATGTAATCATGAATAGAATCCGCTTGTTTAATAGTCGCTAATTGCTCATAAGGGTTGTGGATTTCCAATCCGCTAAAACGTTGAAGAAGCTCGGATTGAAAATCGGTCCAAGAGATGGAGTCACGAACTTGGGTGATTATGGTAAACCAGTGTTGGGCGACCCCAACCATGCTCAACTGAGCTAATCGAAGGCGCAAATCATCAGGGGTTTTGTTGATGTGAAATAGAGCTGAGCCTTTTGAATCCAACCTTGTGGGTCGAATCCGCTGAATTCGGGAAGTTTGATTTTCTTCACAGCCCATGGAAGGCCGGAAGAAGAATCCGAAGACCCGCTTCGACCCGCCGACCCCAGAAGGGAATCGGATTCTAATCCCAAACCAGAAGATTCATCAGTTTGCTTCTTCTCTTGGTGTTTCATCCAAGCGACTACCACTTTGCGAAATTCAGCAGCAGCTAGTTTGTCATCTTCCAAACTCTTGAGGGCGGACTTGATTTCAGTAACATCAGATGAAAGCTGTTTGATCTGAAGTTCCTGAGCGTCCAATCGAGCAATTGAGCGAGTTTCCATGAGAAGTCCGGCAAGTCGTTGGCAGGTCGGACCAGTGATAGGGATAGGGAATGAAATAGGGTAACAATAACACAATTAAAGGATGAACAAGAGCTGAATTCGAATGATTTAATAGAAAACTTGGGACAAAAGTTACACAGATAATCCAGGGTTGTGCCCTCACTCCAAACATCATGAAGGAGACTAAATTCTATTTCTCATGCTATCCTCACCGTATCTCCCCTCCTTATTTATTCTCTTTCCTATAAAAATTCGTTAGCCACTTTTAGGAATGTCCCTTTTAGTCCTTCTAGAATAGACTTGTAAAGGTTTAGACTCTATATTCCTATCACGACTGCATCCATATTTTCCTCTTGATCATCACACTTTTACTTCTGATATTTTCTATCATGTTCAAGTTCACATAGATATTTTCTATCATGTTCAAGTTCACATACTTTTCTTTCTCTTGTTTCAAATGCAACTCAACCTCATATTTCAGTTCAAATTCTAAAAATAATACAACTTTTTAGCTGTCATATATATCCCAAAGTAGGATAACTAGCTAATAACCTAAGTTATAGGTTTGACAGGTCAATCTATCATGTGATGATATGATTACAAGTTAATGCAACTGTTTATAAGAGCTACAATCACTAAAATATATTTTAAATACACAAGATCTTCATAAAATAGTAAGATGCAATACTAATGGAGCTGGCCAAACATGGCATTGCGATTGACACAACTTGCTCCATATGTCTGGACTTCCCTGAATCAGTCGATCATTGACTAGTTCGATGTAAGGTGGCTAGTCGGGTTTGGGATCTGATTCTCGGGTGGGTAAAAGTCCCAAAGGACCTATTTCTCTCGGTTTAGAGGTCCTATTTATCCATCAAACATGGCCCTTTTCAGCAAAAGTGAAAGATATGTTTCATGCTATCTTCCTCACTATCTTACGGTGTATATGAAAATTTAAAAACAAAGTGGTCTTTGACAATATCTCCAGGAAGGCGGAAGAGATCTTCGATGAGGTTTAGTTATTGTCCTTTTTGTGTATTCAAAATCGTGCTAAAATGTCGTCTTTAGATTGCCTATCTTGGTGTAATTTTTCTTCTTGATTTGTATGTACTTCATGTGCTTCTAGTGTCTGACTAGTTGGTTTTTAATCAAGTCGGATGTTAAAAAAAGAAAGATATGTACTAATGTCAAAAACCCATAGGTAAAAGTGATACTGAGAATCAAATTAGCTTTTTTGTATTACATGTGTTTAAAAACATAATGCTGATAATTTGATAATTGGTTAATAATTATGTGGAAGAGTTATGTTCGGTGAGGGAGGTTCCCCTAAAAAAATGTTTGCCTAAGTATGCTAAGAAGTAATCTTAGCCTTCTAATTATCTAATTAAGGGCTAAGATTAAAGTGTAGAAAAAATAAGTAATCAAGGGTAATTTGGGTATTTTATTACATTAACCACAATTGTTGACTTTTTAAAATTTCCCCCCTATTTTTTTAAATGCTAATAACTTTTTCATACGACATTATTTTTTTAAATAAATTACACCATAAAAACAAGCATTTTTTTCTCTTTAATTTGAGTATAGTATTACTATAGTTTTTTTTAAAAAAAATCAAATTATGTGACGTTGTGCTACATTTTTAACGTTTTTGTGCTGCATTTCATAAAACAGCACAAGGCTGTGCTGTATTTCATAAAACAGCACAAGGCTGTGCTGTATTTCATAAAACAGCAAAAGGCTGTGCTGTATTTCATAAAACAGCACAAGGTTGTGCTGTATTTCATAAAACAGTACAAAGCTGTGATGTATTCATAAAACAGCACAAGGCTGTGCTGTATTTCATAAAACAGCACAAGGCTGTGCTGTATTTCATAAAACAGCACAAGGCTGTGCTGTATTTCATAAAACAGCACAAGGCTGTGCTCTGTTTCAAAAAACAGCACAAGGCTGTGCTGTGTTTCATAAAACAGCACAAAACGCACGAATCACAATACAGCACAAATCAAGAATACAGCACAATACAGCACAAATCAAGAATAAAGCACAATACAGCATAAATCAAGAATACAGCACAATACAGCACAAATCAAGAATACAGCACAATACAGCACAAATCAAGAATACAGCACAATACAGCACAAATCAAGAATACAGCACAATACAGCACAAATCAAGAATACAGCACAATACAGCATTTTATAAAACAGCACAAGGCTGTGCTGTATTTCCTAAAAAAGCACAAGGCTGTGCTGCATTTCATAAAACAGCACAAGGCTGTGCTGCATTTCATAAAACAGCACAAGGCTGTGCTGCATTTCATAAAACAGCACAAGGCTGTGCTGCATTTCATAAAACAGCGCAAGGCTGTGCTGTATTTCATAAAACAGCACAAGGCTGTGCTGTATTTATAAAACAGCACAAGTCTGTGCTGTGTTTCATAAAACAGCACAAGGCTGTGCTGTGTTTCATAAAACAGCACAAGGCTGTGCTGTGTTTCATAAAACACAGCACAATACAGCACAAAACGCACGAATCACAATACAGCACAAATCAAGAATACAGCACAATACAGCACAAAACAAGAAGCTTGCATACGAATACACACTTCACTGCACACATAAGAAGTGAAGTTCGAAACAAACCTGCAATAATCCTTTAGATCGCTTCACCGCCACATGAATCTCATCAAACGGATGCTCCAAACTCTTAATCACACCCTTGTACACGATCCCAAACCCTCCCTCACCGACCTTCCAACCTCTGCAGTAGTTTTTAGTCGCTGCCTTAAGCTCTGCGACAGTAAAAACCCTCATATTGCTCGGTTTCTCAAACAAATTCGACGTTTGTACCGAATTTGCAACGGACATCGGTACGGATCGATTGAGATCGGATGAAGCGGTGTAGAATGTTTCAGTTGCAGTTGCAGTTGATTTTGTTCGAGTTTTGGTGTCGTATTCGATCTGTTCATCGTCGTCGTGTTCGTGTAGCATTGGTACGAAGGAGAAACATCAGCAATGGAAGACCATTTGTGCGTTCAGATTGATCACTTGAGAAAATTGGGACAATACTTGGGACCCTACATCTGAGAAGGTGAAGAAGTTGAAGTTAGAGACAGAAGATGGAACAAAAGCTTCAGGTGAAAGAGATGGAGAAGTTTGTGCTGCATTTTGATAAAGCTTCAGGGACTAATGAGTGTTTTAGGACCATAATGTCCCTTTAACCCTAATTTGAAGAGTGCCACATGTAATCCCCTTATTCCTTCTTAGGCAACTTAGGCAACTAATTATTATTAGTTGAACCTCTACCTATGTTCGGTGACATGATGATGCATAAATTTGGATAGTAGGCTAACAGATAATAAAGCAAGGAATTATGAATTGATGTGAGAACTTTATGGAACGAGGATACATCAATAATTTAGGGATGTTCAAATTCGGATATCCGAAAATTTCGAATAGTAGATTTCACTATCCGAATCCGAATACGAAATTTCGGATTCGGATTCGAATATCCGAATTCAAAAAAATTGTATTATTTAATAAATTTTATAAAAATATAATAATTTTTATTGAAGTTTTTATCGGATATCCGAAGTTTTTTATTAAAATATCCAAATATCTAAAATATCTGAAATATTTAATTAATATTTGATATTTTAATAAAAATATTTTGGATATTTCGGATATCACTATCCGAAAATCACTATCTGAATCCAAATTCGAAATTTCGGATATTCGAAATTTTGGATATCCGAAATTTCGGATATCCGGTTTTTGAATTTTTGGATATTTCACATTCGGATATTTTTTAACACCCTTAACACCATTGGTTTACTTATAAGATAATTAAATTTCTTATGTTAACGATAATCTTTTGAAAGTTATATTAAAAATATTTTATTCTAGAGTAAATTACAAATTTTGTCATTTATTATTATTAAAATTGTGGATATTGTCCTTTGATAAGTACACTGAGTATCATTTATTACTAAATATATTTTTACGTTCAGTGTCCTTTACACTAACTAATGTTAACTTTTTCTGTTACGTTTTAATAAGTGATTTGTCCACCCTTACTATTTAAAGGACAAAATATGTAAGTTATACTTTTTCTTTTATTCTTTCTTTTATTTTAGTTTTTCTTTTTCTTATCAATTTATCTTACGAGCTTATCTCAAATATTATTAACTAATTTAATAATTTGTATAAAATATACTTCTATTTATAGATTTGTATTTTATTAACGTTATCATTTTTACAATATAATTATTTATTTTTCTAATAAAATCAATAAAAACTTAGAGAGATCATAATATTTTTTAAACTAAAGATAAAAATACATAAATTATCAAAAATCTAATTAGTTAAAACTTAAACATAAACATAACTAACCATTAAATATTAAATTAAAACATAAATAATTTTGACATTATTCCTTTATGTCTACAAAATGCGACTGAGACTCGGACATAGGCACAAACATTATTCGTCACTCTCCATCTACTCTCTATGATATATAATTTTCCAACAAGTTCTAGCGATCGTAATGCTACAATACATTTAATTTGAACAGATGAATTAAACTGCAGTTTTCTATAAAACTTGCAAGTTTCCAACAAATATTTATAAATAGATATTTAAATAAGAATAATGGCCATCATATTTATTCATGGTTTTCTTAGTTTATATATTCTATTTAATAAACTTTAGTTGTTAAAATTCTAATTAAATTAGTTATATAACATTTTTTATAAAGAACAAAGTTACTTAAAATTATATTTTTTAAATTTGGCTTTCTAATTTTGGAAATTAGTTTAAATTTAAACGGGCAAATTTTTAGAATAATATGTGTTGAGGTTAAACTTTTTAGAGATATATACTACACAATACTTAGATACAAAAAAAAGACTATGTAAAATTTATGAAATACATTTTAATAAACCAATTTTATTTTAAATTAATACTTTAGATATTTTTATAAGAATATAGATGATGTATTTCAAATAACTTATAATTTTTTATTCATGAATAATTATATAAAAAAATAATCTAAATGTATTAACCACAATGGACCTACAAAAATTAATCCAAATTTCAAACACCTTTGTGTTATTTTACTATTATTTTTTGTAATATAACTTATATTTGGATTATAAATTAACAATTAATTAAAATATTTATATAAAAATTTATATTACAATAATAAACTTAATTAAGTAGTAATAGTTAAGATAATATATATAAAATAAAAATGATGAAAAAGAGAGAAAAAAGTAAAGTAAAAAAGGAAAATAGCCAAAAGAAAACAATAGATAATAAAAAATTACATATTTAGTCCTTTGAATGATGAGAGCAAAACTGTCATTTATTAAAAACTAACTGAAAAAATTAACTTCTGTTAGTAGAAGGACAGAAGATGAGATAAATTTTAAATAAATGACGTTCAGCGTACTTATCAAAGTTTAAGGTAATATCTGTAATTTTAACAATACTTAAAGGACAAAATTTGTAATTTTTAATGGATCATATAGATTTATATTCATATAGGATACCTTTGATTAGAGAGGTGCACATCCAACCGGGTACTTATTAAGTAGTAATAGTTAAGATAATATATATAAAACAAAATGATGAAAAAAGAGAGAAAAAAGTAAAGTAAAAAAGAAAAAAAAAGCTAAAAGAAAACAAAAGATTAATAAAAAATTACATATTTAGTCCTTTGAATGATGAGGGTAAAATTGTCATTTATTGAAACTGAAAAAGTTAACTTCTATCAGTAGAAAGGACATAAAATGAGATAAATTTCAAATAAATGACGTTCAGTGCACTTATCCAAGATTAAAGGCAATATCCGTAATTTTAACAATACTTAAAGGACAAAATTTGTAATTTTTAATGGATCATATAGATTTATGTTCATAGAGGATGCCTTTGATTAGAGAGGTGCACATCCAACCGGGTATTTAACTAGACCCAGGTTGTTTTCTGATGGTAATAGGACTGGTTCGAGTATGGAAAAAATGGCTGGTTCTAACCGCTTTATACTTTTTACGCACGACCTACTTCTGACCCGGGGCTAAACAACTTGGGTTCTAACCCAACCAATCTCAACCCTAGTTGAGCAAGCATTTGAAAATTCTAAACGTAAAAAATGGTCATATGACCAATTGGAATGTTTTTTACCGTTAATTCGATTTCTGGTATCAATTTGTCCCATATGCTAATGTGAATAGGTACTGGATGTAATGATTTGATCACGACACTAAAAAAAACACAAAAACTAATCTGAAAATGCACAAAAAAAACTCTCAAAAAGTCAAACTTGCTCCCAAGTCTTATAACGTTATAGCTTCCAAATGATCTGTTATGTTCGAGTTTTTGTTTTGAGGATTCCATCATACTGAGGAAAAATGAACTCTGGTCAAATTTTGGTTTATGTGAAATGACAAATGATCAAAATCGAGCTCAATGCAAGGGTTTGGTATGTTTTCAAACTGGATACAAACACGAGTTGAGAAATCATGTAATAAAATATTGCAAGTCGTTGAAAAGCACTCCCGCTTAAAGTGAAGCAACAACTGAAAGTGAGTGGGTATGTAGAACCTTGACATATATAAAGTTCGGGAATGAGTGACAAAGTTCGTAAAATTAAGAAGTTTTGCCGTTCGACCACTTGGACATCCCTTGGTTAACAAGATGCATTCAAGTAACACTCCAACCATGTTACGCTCATGTAAATTATACTACTTTTAGAACAGACTACTATAAACTTAACCGCGATGTTTGATCAGATCCATACGGTTTACTTGAATCATACCTTTCGAGCCATCGCTCATTTGCTAGATTCAAATACGTCGCAAATGATGAAAAATACGATTGGGTTTGAAATTTTTAAATATTCGCATACCGGTGATGATTTATTTCAAATTTAAAAAACATTTTTCAATGTCGTTTAATAACGCCTTAAACAGCACTACAGTGGTTGAAAAACTAAAATAAAATATAAACCGGTTTTGGGACTGTGTTTTTTTCTTTTTTTTTATAGCCGATGTGTTGAACATGTATCATTTGGTTGTAAAGGATGGACTCAACGTTCAAGAAGTTGATTAATTATACGTGATATATTTAAACTAGTAGAAAAATATATAAAAATTATATAAAGACATGACATGATAAGGATTTTATTTTTTAGGTTCGATTTAGAACGTACCGACTAGGTGCAATTTCACCTGAAAATGTTTCATAACACTTAGCGACAAAAAGAAACATTATAAATTCTACATAATCATCTTGTGTTGCATGGTCGGGTTACACGTTTCTAGTTGAAGGTTCGGAATGTATTAAAGATATAATCCAATTCTTAGGGATTTTCATAACCGCAACTACAAATTAAGGTGGGAGGTTTGTTATCCGACGAGTCTTGATTTTGATCCATAATCAACTATATTTAGTAACTAACAACTTAAGAGAACTTTTAAATAAATCGATATGTTTGAGGCAATGATGACATTAATGAAAAAAACATTAGAAAAATGTTTGACTGGGCTACCTTCGTGTTTGCTTGTCCCACCGTTTTAAACCCAAGTTTAAATGTTATCGATGTTGAAAGTTTAATTCAGGAAATAACTCACAGTTTGAATTTAGACGATTAAAACCAAATTTTATAACTAACAAAACAATAATTTCACAAATCCATTATATGTGGCATTCAAGTAAAAAACTCGTTAAGTTTGCGTGTCGGTTCAAGCTTGATATGTGAAACTCAGGTTTAATCTCGGCCCAGCCTCGATAAAACTCGGCTCATTCAAAAGTTTTATCGACCAGATCCCACATAACTCATGTGCAGTTCAGCTCGTTAACACCGCTATTTAAACATGACTTGCATTACTAATACTTTTAAAAACCATAATGGAGATCTTCAATGCATTGTGTACAAGTATTTAATGCATCTCATATCGACGGTATAATGTTTATTTACTCAATCAAGGGGTCTTTTTATTTCTATGTATTAGTCAAAGTTTCATATTTACTTAACCCACCTCAACTTTCTTAAATTCTCACTTTTAACACCTAGGGTTTTATGAAACTTAAGAAACATCATTTTGATCCCCTGAGTTCTAAAGCTTCAGGTTACCCTATGTACTTTTTACTTAAAATATATTAACTTCTTATGTCCATATTTTTATGTACGTGTTAGTATATATTCGAGTTTGCCTATGTTATGATGTAACTTTTTGTTGAAAATGAGCTAAGTCAAATATAAAATGTTTAGTACTAATTTTTACGTATGCTTTTAGGTGGTTATGAATTGCTGTAAATTTTATTTAAAAACAAGTGAAGTCAAATATAATATGTTCGTTCACTCATATAAATGTAAGTAATGCTTTGATGTAAATTAAGTTCGAAACGAGTCTAGACAATATATGGTAGTCTATACATTATTACGTCGTGTAGTCTATATATTATTACGTTGTGTACGTCGCCGCCGCAACGTGCCAATATAATTCCTAGTTCTTTAACAAAAATGATTCAAGGAGTATACGCGTAACTTAACAGTAAGTAAATAATACCAAACACCCTTGAAACAAATCCAACCAACATATCCGGCGACGACCTTTGCTCCGATCTCCGATCACGACATGAGCGAAGAAGGAAGAGCAGAGGCGTCGTCTTCTCCGGCGACCACCAGTCTCCGGCGCCGCCTCAGCCCTCACCGTCGTATTACTACGGCACTTTCAAGGTGTTGCAAATCATCACCGTATCCTCCGCCACCGGCGACTTATCATCAGCATGTAGGGTTCGCAGCTACTCCACCGCAGAACGTTCGCATCAATCCTCCGTATACGCACACGGCTATCAAACTGTTCCAGGTAGATGTTATATACGTAGTTAGTTTGATCCTGTGTGTACGGTCGTTTGCTTGCTTGTTTGTTCTTCTGTTGATATAGTTAGAAAAATTGGAGATTGACATATGGATATGGATGGAAGTTGTGAGTCTGTGAGCTGTTAATTTTGATTCTGTTGTTACTAATATGTGTGATTTTTTGAAGAATGAGATTTGAGGGTTGAAAGTGGAGTTGGCCCGATGCAGTGCTGAGATCTAAGATGTGTTGCTCGAATTCGTTCTCGTGCTCTTGTTGGCTGTGAATTAGACAAAATCGTGTGGTTTGGTTTCTATAGGAGGATGGTTTCTTCTTCGTGTGTAATTGATGATGGTTTGAGTTTTTGTAGAAGATGTTGAGTATAGATCATGAAGGGAATAGGGATGTCATGCTTGTTAAGTGCTTGTGAATAAAAATATTAGTTTCTCTTGACTTCTTGTGGAGAATAAGTTTTCTTCATATATGATTGATAGTGGAATAGTGATTTTGTTTGCATAGAAGTTAGGGTTTTGATCCTCGAAAACGTTTGCTTCTTTCTTTCTTTTTAGCCTTATCGTTTGCTGGAAATGAAGATAATTACCAACAACATACAACTAAATATCTAACTCAATCGACATACACAAGTTTACTAATCATAACGACTCAGGACCTGTTACTAAATAGACCATATCAACCTGTGATTCATAGTTTGTAGTTGCTATCTTCAGAAGATGCACAATCACATGCCTCAAAAATAGTATCAAGCCTCTTATCCGACTCTGAAGCTTGTCTAGTTGTCTACCTATCAAACCATCTTTGATAAGTACTGAATATTCATCACAGACATGTAAGCTCTACACATAGTAAGTCTAAGAGTGTTAGTATTGTAAATATCTTGAAAAGCATGTGCATAAACAATCATATAAAGATGCATTGTACTTTAAATTGTTTCAAACAAAATTCATGTTTTTTTTTTTTTTTTTTTGAATCTTTGTTACCACATGACAACCCACTGCCCGCCTAATCGGCCGCCCGAAAAGCATTTGAATTAAAGTTATATTCATATTTTGTTGTATGTTTAGGTTGGCATATTCACTTGAATTGCTTCCTGCTAAACACAGATCTAGTGGTATCAGTTCTTCACAAATGTCCACAACTAGACCAATATGAATACATATAAAACTTACCAGCATGTCCATAACCTCAACTATACATCACACTAGGTTAGTCACAAAAGAACCAACACAAAAAAAAATTAACCTTCAAAATCTGCAAGTGTAAGTGCATAATGTGTGAGTTCTTAGGTGTAAAGGTGTGAAATGTGAGAGTGGTAGCATGCAGATATTGCCCTAAGTACCTACTATCAATGCTAAGGAAACAAACCCTAAATGAATGCACATTTAGCCCTAAAAAGCATGAAAGTGCTTTTACTTTTGTTTGCTTGATTTTTTGAGTCGCGCAAATTTTTGATAATGTAATGATCACCAATAAATTTACAACACTTTAACTACACAAGTTTAGGTCCAATTCCTATATGGAAAATTGAATTCTGGAGGCTACGGAGAGAGTTTGGAAGTGCTCTTGGTGAAGAAAATGAGAAATGAGAGGGAAATTGTAAAGTCCTTGCCAAATCAAATTTCTAGTCCAAAGTCAATTCTGCTCGTTCTACCATTTCTTCCATGATCCATCTTATATAATAACCCAACGTCCAACATTATATTTTCTAAACTACATTGTTCATTGCGGCTTGCATTGTCAGTTTTCTGTTTACTTGCTGCTTATCAATGTGTGACTACTTGATACTTTTTCAGGCATTGTGATTGCACCTGGAACACTGTGATAATTGACCGCCGCCCCCTTCCTTGTTGTGGTTGTGGAATTGGCTGGTTCTTGTAAGTGTAAACCGACAAGAAATTTGAACACTTAGATTGTAATTCAATGAACTTATACAGATATTAATGAGTGCCACTCTCATACAGTTGTATTGGTTCTTCTTTGGGGGCCATTCCCTGGTATGTTGGAGCTTTCATCTACTCTTTGTGCGAGTGTGGATAACAGAGAAAAGGCAGGACTTGTTGCCTGACAATAGCGGTGAGTGGGTTTGTTTCTTTTGGCAAAAAAAGATTACAACAATAATGCATCTCAACAATTTAATGAGAATACAAATGAGAGTTTACATATGCCAATCTATGCGCTAAATTGGGATCATCTAATGTGAAGTTGAACTTAACCCTTGAAATGCAACCACAATCAAGATAAACTTGTAACCTAAACCTGCAAATCAGTGTAACAATTTATAAACTTGACTTTGATTGTGTGATTTACCTGCAAAGAACATAAACAAACCAAACCTTCTAAATGATTTTGCGTATTTATCAATACTTATGCACTCATACATTCACAGACACACACATACACGTATGTATATATGTATATATGTATGTATGCATGTATATATGTAGCAGGTGATATGTAGATATGTGTATCCATGCATGTGTGGGTCCCCTCTCCCACCACAGATATGGCAATTTAATCCCAATTTTTTATGAATGGGTCAATTCGGGTTTTATTTATTTGAAACAGGCTAGAACAAAAAATAATTAGCTAGACTAGGAACGGTTCAAATGGGTTGCCTGGTCAAGCAGATTGAAAGTCATTTAAACTCTTTTATGTATAAACTTTTAAATTTAATTGTTCAAAGTTTTGATTATTGTTGCAATTATATGTTTTCGTAATCGTAATAAAAACATTTATAATTTAGTAAAAAATAAAATGCACACACAGTGTTTTGGCCAAGACCGACCCTGTTCCTCTTGCCATACTAAAATGATTTGTTTCAACCCAGCCTAATCTGGTGCAGTTATCCAACCGCCCGATCTGTGCTACATCTATCTATCAGCGCACCAAGACATCCATCATTCGTAGGCACACAAACTGACATAGAGTTGATAAGGTCTCAAACCTCTAGATAGAAAGCCGAATTCATGAGAGCATCTCTTTTATGACAGCATCCATGTATACACACACATAGGAACTTTCAAAACGAACCGATTATAAGTAAAAGAACTGTGGAACCACATTAATACTGTATCTTTTCAATTCTTTTTTGTTTGTCAAATCATTTCCAGATTTCTTGAATTCAAAATTTTGTTCTTAAATCATGTGGAATTGGTGTGTGCAGGCAGTTTGGCTCTGTTGCTATGGTTGGTGTGGAGAGGGTCAAATATGGCTGGTAATTATTCTGTTAAGAGTTTGCATATTTGTATAGTCACCAAGAAATTGTGAGAAATAAACATTGATTGGTTGTTGCAAACTAGTTTGAAGGTAATTATGGTGCTCTTTATGGTAATGTGCTATTAATTTACACATTAGTTTGGAATTTCTTTGCTTAAAAACAGTTCCACTAACCAAATTCAGATCGAAGCGATCACGCTTATAAATGATTCTCAAAACAATCATGTCATTTGTGTAGCAGCAAAACAGCAGTGCAGGGTAATTAAACCTGTTAAATCGATACCTTTTAATGTGGGTCAGGAATATGTGGTTGAGTTGGGGTCAAGTTGGATTGCATCAAGAATAGGATAGGAGAGATTTCCAACCACATATGTGAAATTTAGTTGGTTTTGTGTATTATTTAATGAAGAGTAGCCCCTTACGTTTCAATATAATCTCTCTATCATGGATGGAAATATTGCCTCTACCAGTCTATCAACCAAGCAAGGTGTGTCATAAACCGTTGAAATCAACCGTCTAAAGCAAAGTAAGTCGGCTGGTTTGAGAGATTAACGCAGTCTAGTCAACTGAAACGTTGAAATCAAGCGACGTCTAAAACATGTGATTGAGAAAACGCAGTCTAGTTTATGGTAGGAAAACCCCACATTTCTTATTTTGCATGTTTATAACATTCTCTCACAAATCAGAAAAAAGGTTGGCCATTTTGGTAAAAATGACATTTTGAAAAATTAGAAAGTTCTGCAAACGAAGAGAAAAATGGAGAGGAGTAACTTATAACTCAACAGGAACTTGTATAGTTGTATATATAAACAATAAAACCCAAAGATGTATTTACAATACAAAAAAGTTTGTGTTTTATACATAAATAAATAAGTCTTTTGGAAAATAGTACGGGATCTAAATTCTACTAATGATCAACTTGCTATAGTTTTCTAATCAAGTGTTGGCTTAAGGGGAGTTCCAATTGTAACTCATTATATTACGATAAAAAACATTTATTTATAACATATATCAGTATAGCTAACCAATATCAAATAAGCAAAAGTACATAACTATAGGTGGGTTTTTAAACCACTCGTTTCACATGTAAGAAAAAATGAACAATGGACTAAAAGTAAGCTCGGTTTCACGTCATTCCAAGCTCGAAACCGCAATAGCAATATTCAAAAGCATGATGGACATATTATATATGTTGCAAGCAAAAAACACACATTATGTTTCATATATCCATATTTCTGTTGCATAAGCTTTCACTAGTACCACTTGGCAACCAATTATCAACCTCCCCTTTATCTCACACATCAGGATTTGACCCTATGTATAGAAACTCACAATGTTCACCATGGAGCATTTGGTTTGGTGAATTATCTTCAATTCCACTTCTGTATAAGAGCCCATTCAAGGCTTGTAAACTCCTATACCCAATCCACCTGATTGTTTTTCCGTCATTGTTATATCTCACTCAACGCATATCATTTTCTTACAATCGCCATTTCCTACCAAAAGAATCTAGCCCCAAAATACCCGACATCTCTTTAACTTCACGGGGAAAAGGAAAAAAAAAAAAGAATAGTATGTACCCATCAACGAGTATAGAAGTAACTAGTAGTATTCCTTTACGCGCGTGCGCGTGTGGATGGATCGGGCTCAAATAAAGCTTTCAGTTGTGGTGCCGACCATAAATATCTGCCACGCCAAAACAACCGATACCATTGCTAGTTATCATCACAGCCCGTCATTATATATATGTCAACCGAGTAATGAAAAAATAACATCATAAAACTTATAACGTCTCAGATAAACACAGGTTTATCCATCATCGACTTGAAATAGAAGTGGCATCACCAATAAGACAACAATATTACCGATAGCAGCATCACGACGACACAATGTCAACATACTGATCTTCGCAACAACAGTGTTTACTCAACAACATGGTATAACCAAACGTCAAATGTGCA